>JACJUY010007897.1:5500-20337 GCA_014220935.1 Platorchestia sp. MABIK
GGTGCCTTCCTCCTTCCTCTCTTTGGATCGCCTTTGTAGCGGATAGGGAGGCTTAAACTAACTTATAATCTAATAATCTATTTCCCGTTTTAAGTTGGATCTCCGGTACGATACCCGTTGTAACGGGAGCCGTTATTTTGTTAAAACAGCACTTCCAGGGAGAATATGTGAGGTCCCGAGCTGGGGTTAGGTAGGCCTTCTTTTTGTTAAAATTGAATAGGCTTTTTCGTTTTGTTATGAACCATCTTTTTTCGGTTGACTGCTGTCCTGTTTTTCAGCACCTACTACTTTCTTCTTCAACTTTTAACATTTTTATTAACTTCCTTCTCAATTAACTGTTTGTGTGCGCCTTGTGCAAAGATTCCGCGTTCACTTAAGGCCATACTAAACGGTGCCTTCCTCTCTTTGGGACACCTTTCTTGTGGTGAGGGAGGATCTTCACTCAATCAAATAACCAATAATTATTCTTACGCTCCATATATGTTCACGGACAGAACCAATCCAGGGACATTTCCAGTAATTTATGAAAATAATTATAGTTGCTTTTGGTTAGTTATGGTTGCGATTCATGGTAATGATTGCGTGAGAATATTTATGGTTGCGGGAAGATATTTATGGTTGCGATTTATGGTTATGGATGCGTGAGATTATTTATGGTCGCGATTTATGGGAACGAGTACGACTGTTTTATGATGTTTATGGGCGTAATTGATGTGATGGGTTATGGCTGGTTGGGGTCGGGATTTATTTGTGGAAAATGGTTATGGCATTTCAAAAATCGTTTAACCTTGATTTATGGAACCTTATTATCGTTGCTTGAGGTTATTTAAGGGCAGGACTTTATGGAAATGAGTGGGTGTTTAAGGTCACTTATGGTCGTGATTTATGGAAGGGGTTATTACAACCATATTTATTTACGAAGGTAAATATGGTTGGTTTTAGAGTTTATGGCTGTGTTGCATCGAAGTAGTTATTGCTGGTTATGGATTATGGCTTGATACGACTATTTATGGAAATGGCTATGGGGGCTCGATGTGTGTGGTCGCTTCTATTGTGTGAGCGATTATGGTTTTACAATTGCAACTGTGTGCGTTCTATTGTGTGTGTGTGTGTGTGTACGCTGTATGTGTATGTGTGTGCGTGGTATGTGTGAGTATTGCGTTTGTGTGTACTTTGTGTGTATACTGTGTGTGTACTCGTGTGTATGTATGTGTACTGTGTGTGTGTAATGCGTGTGTTTGTGTACGTGCGTGTGTATGTGCATGTGTGTACGTGCGTGTGTATGGGCATGTGTGTACGCGTGTGTGTGCATGTGCGGATGTGCATGTGTGGACGTGCGTGTGTATGCGCATGTGTGTGTGCGTGTGTGTGCATGTGTGTGTATTGTGTGCGTGTGTACGGTACGTACACATCACCCACCCTACACAAGCGTACACAGCACGTGTGTATATAACCTGCCATATATGCTGCATTATTGCCTATGCGATTTTTAAAACCAAAATAGTGAAAAATTCACCATAGTATCGTTACGTCCTCCATGTCACCATAAACTCACTGTGTTATCGTGTGATGGTGACGCGCAGGAAAATTTAACGAAAAAAATATACCGAGCCAATTTTTTTTTACTATTTTTTTTGCACATTTTTATTTTTTGGAAAATTTATGGCTTTTCTTCAAATTCTGTTATTGAATAAATATAAATTTTATGTATTATTATGCTAATTTTATATTGTATGAATTTTACACGTTGTTTGAAATTTGTATCCGTACATTCATTAAAAAAATCTCGTATAATTTGGAATATCTGTGAAGCTCATCATATGAATATATTATCGTTGTGTGTGTGTGTATATATATATATGTGCGAATATATATATATGCATATGCACATATATATGACTAGAGGGTTTGTGTCACGTTCTAGCGACTAAATATAATTATGTAACAATTATGTAATATGCAAGGACCGATGTATATATTTTTTATAAATGAAAATAGTCACGTATGCAAATAGATAAGATGCTTCCAGTCTATGTGGCTGGTAAACTATTTTCAATATAATATCTACATACATGTTTTACAGAATTTACAAATTTAAAATTATTTTTTTGTATATTAGTGCAGGAAGCAATAAGCTATGGGATTTAATGGGTTAATAATCCACGGAACTCTGCATCTTTGGCTATTTTTTAGTTAATTGAAATTTGAAAATTTAGTAATTTTAATTTTTTAATCTGTTTTAACTCATTAATTAAATTCAAATAATAATAATAAATTCTAATAATTGAAGGAAATGTTCAGTTTCAGATTTCTTGTTTATTAATTGCAGAATTTTGAATGTTTTTCAATTGCATCAGTTTTAGAAAATTTTCATGTTAATGCATTCACATTTGTTATTGTGTATCTGATGTCTTTATTATTATATTCTAAACAATAATTGTGCGTTCAATTAGCCGTTTATCTGAGGCCAGATTTTGTTGTTCAAATTAATTATATATGAAGCGAAAAATTAGTTTGAATTTGAACGGTGAATTGATTATAATTAAAACGGTAAATTAGTTGTAGTTGAAACGGTGAATTAATTCTAATTAAAACGGTGAGTTCATTATAATTGTAACTGTGAAATGATTATAATTGATAGGGTGAATTAATTATTTTATTGAAGAGGTGAATTAATTATGTAATTGAAGCTAAATTAATTATAATTGAAGCGGTGAATTAATTATGTAATTGAAGCTAAATTAATTATAATTGAAGCGGTGAATTAATTATGTAATTGAAGCTAAATTAATTATAATTGAAGCGGTGAATTAATTATGTAATTGAAGCTAAACTAATTATATTTGAAGCGGTGAATTAATTATGTAATTGAAGCTAAACTAATTATATTTGAAGCGGTGAATTAATTATATATATAGCGATGAATTTGAACTTAGCGCAATTACAGCAGGGGTAAACTCAATTAGGATTTAAACCGAATTTCAATTATGATCGAGGGGCTCTGTATTAACTACAACTGTCAGTTTTTCCTAATTATTCCTAATTGAGACTTGATTAATCGGAGTGCGATAGAGATTTTAAATTTTTAGGTATTAACACTTTTAATTAATCATAATTGAAGCAATTAATTCAAATTTTACCATAAGTGGATTTTTAATAAAACTTAATTATTTTAATTAGAATGATGAACTATTATTATCAAAATTATAAAAACATCACAATTAATGCCACCAATTTGTCATAATTGAGACTCTAAAATCACACTAATTAGGACTATAAATAATTGAGACTGCGATTAATCGTAATTGGCGGCTGAATAAATTCTAACTGAGACTAAATAATCGTAATTGGACACCAATTAATGATAATTGGGCTGTTATCGCTGGGAGGTCAACGCCGACTTTGCATTAAGGAAACTAATTAAAATTAGGTTTAGGTATAAAAAATTAGGTATAAAATATACGGTGCCGGTATGGTATGATATCTACCGTCGCTTCTCTGGTATAGTTTGAAATCTACCGCAAATTGGAATCAATTATTAAAGACAAAGATAATTTGGTCAAGGATAAATAAAACATTTGAAACAAATCATTTGTTAAAAAAAGTTATTCTGTGATATAACTTATTCACTGGTAATTAGTTTGTAAAAATCTCTTGCAAGCATGGTGTTTTTTTCTTTGTGAAACTTATTCATGGGAAATATAGTTTCATTCTTAGCACCATGTACAACATTGTACCACAGATACTTTACAATTATTATTGAGAGGAAGTTCAGAACAATAAATACATAAAATAAAGAGGTATATAATAGGATAAAGAGGTATATAATACGTAGGATAAAGAGGTATATGATAGGATAAAGAGGTATATAATACTTAGGATAAAGAGGTATATGATAGGATAAAGAGGTATATAATACTTAGGATAAAGAGGTATATGATAGGATAAAGAGGTATATAATACTTAGGATAAAGAGGTATATGATAGGATAAAGAGGTATATAATACGTAGGATAAAGGGGCTTGTAGATATTAAGACCCACGGTAGACATCGTAATGTACCGGTACCATATATACAATGTTAGTCGGAAAATGTGTTCCCTTCTGATGTTGTGGTGGATGTTGTGAATGCTTTGCAAAAGACAAAGTGTAATTTTGTGAGAGAAAAAAAAACTTTAAATATTGAAAGGAAAAAATGTATTTCTCGTCTTTTTTTTGTGAGATAAAACAAACTGGAAATAATTTATAAAGAAATGTTTGGAATTTGTGTTTTGAAAGAATTTTTAACTATGTAATTATCAGGTGTAATGATTGATCTAATGGAAATATTTGCCTATTGCGCCATTATTCAAATGGTTTTGTCATTATTTTGGAGCGAAATTTTGATTAGATGGGATTTTTAATCACATAGTTATCACGTATTATAATGGAACTGGTCGAAAATGTTCAATTTTATCAATTATTAATCGCGTGATTATAAGGTAAAACGAAAGGGCTAATTAGGATGTTTAGTCAAAATTTATAATTAATCATTTAATTTTCGATTACTTCTCATGAGTTAATGGAAAGTTAATTGTAACTAGGAAATTGGTCAATTTTAATTATTTAATGGAAAATAAATATGAATTATTTAATGGAGAGTAAATATGAATTATTTTGTGTAGAGTTAATTTTAATTAGTTAATTGAATAATTTTAATTAGTTAATTGAATAATTTTAATTAGTTAATTGAATAATTTTAATTAGTTAATTGAATAATTTTAATAAGTTAATTGAATAATTTTAATTATTTAATGGAAAGTTGGTTTGAATTATTCAATGGAAAGTTAATTTTAATAACTTAATTAATTGATTTCAATTAGTTAACGGAAAGCTGTGAAACGAGGGGATTTATGCACGATTAAATGATGTATTGATGCATGGATTAGTGAATGGCTCTGCATCAATGGATTAATTAGCATTAGATGAATGCTGATTGAAAACAAAAAAAAATGATCAAAGGCAACTTTATTTCACCGTAGGACTCAATTTACAAAACTGGAATCGATCGATTAAATAATTGATTTATTATCAAAATTGTAATTATTTGATTATTAATTACTGGTTGATCTGTTAATTAACTACGTTATTATTCATTTGTTTTTGCACTGAATGATTATTATTGTTTCATTTGCTAATAAAAATATAAAACTGTGAAAAAGTTACGATGGATTTCGAGTGCTTTTCGTGGGGTGCACATACGGCATGCTATATTGCATTTATATATATACACACATATGCCTATTATATGTATCTGAAACTAGCCGTTCAAATCCGTGTGAAAAAAGTTATTGGAAGATCTTAAATCGGCATGTTTATTTAAATATTATATAGATATATGTGTATATACATGCATATATATATGTATACATATGTATGTACATATATATATATATATAAGCACATATATAAATATTTCAGTCGTACTGCACATGTTATTGAAATGAATATATATATGCAGGCCTTGGTCGGCTGTGACGCAAAATAGAGTAAATAAATTATGATTGTCATTTAATTAGGGTTTATAATTAACTCTTAAGATTTCAAATTGAATCTTAACTTGAATCAATTAGCTGACCTCACATGTGTAAATTGAATTAGGTCAATTAGGAAAATTAACTCAGGTCAATTAAGAAACCTAATTTAGGTCGATTAGGAACTTAATTTTTACGGCTGTTAAAAATCGCGTACGTGCACATATACATATGCATATTTTTAATACGTATATATTTTTTGAGCATATGTGATGTTCGTTGCCTCATTGTAAAAAATGTCCAAATCTAGTAATCTCTTCGTGTTGAAAAGGAATATTCAATTGTAAAACTAGATGTAAAATGCGATGATTTGTAAAACAGGATGATTGCCCACATGTAAAACCTAGAGTATACAGACTTGTAGAATGCAAAAATCCGAATTATGAAACCAAAAACTTGTAACACTTGCGTGTGTCTTACATTAGTCACAGTGTCCGAGTGGTTGAGAGCGCGCCCTGCACGAGAAATGTCGCCGGTTCGAATCCAGCCAGTGCCGCTAGATTTTTTCTCCCCTTTGGGAAAAGGGAGAACTCGGCCACAGTTCCCCACTCTACCCAGATATCGGAAATGGGTACCGGCTTGACCGGGGGTAACAGCCATTGCTTCCTGGTGTTAGTTCTGAGGCATTTGATATACCAATGTGTTGGATGATATGTATCAGGATCGATTGATAGGAATAAAGCATCCTTTGTTCATGCCATAGAGAAAGAGGATGGAGGGTGGGTGGTGAAGGGGCATTTTCTTAACCTACAACTTATGCAATATCGTAAAAACTGGACTGTGTCTTGTACATTGTGGATTATGTATAGCGTTTCTTAGCTAGCAATTTTAAATCAATCAAAATTAATTTAATACATAAATAAGTATTTACCATTTAAATGAATATACGTGTACTCCAGTTCATCTTTTTCTATCCTATTTCATTTCACGTTTGTTAAGCAAGCTAAAAGCTCATACGTTCTACATGAGGAATTTTCTTTTCACGCAAAATGGTATTTTTTGTTAAAAATTTTTTATTATTCACGAGTTTTTTTCACGCAAACTGATTTTTTAATTTTAAGCTTTTCTGGTTATTTACGAGCAGTTTTCTTTTCAAGCGATATTAATTTTGTTACTTTTCTTTTTTTAAAGTTTTGCTTATTTGCCTGAGATCATAAACCAGTCACAATCAGTTTCCAATATACCTCACCTAGGCCCTTCATGTCCCAATTAATCAAATAAGTAAAAAATTAGTTATGAAAAATATCAGAATCTGTTCAGTTAGTTACCTACCTAGGTAACTAATTGAGACATAAAAGGCGTAGGTATGATGCCTAGGTAACTAATAGTGGCATAAAGAGCGTAGGCAAGATGCCTAGGTAACTAATTGAGACAAAAAAGGCGTAGGTATGATGCCGGAGTAACTTATTGTGACATAAAAGTTGTTGGTAAGATTCCTAAGTAATTTATTGTCTCGGAAGGAGCGTAATTTATTGAAAAATTCAATAGGTTATACAGGATATCATGTTTCAAATTTGTTTTTGAAATGACAGGTTTTCTTTTTACATTTCTAAAGATTATAGGCTGTGAAATACTTAACCTCTTAATATTCCTTGTTCTCCATATTTTTAGCTAGGCGCTCATTATTGCAACGTTGATATGAATATTATTCTTATTACTCAATGACCGTAGCCAAGTCTGCAGGAATGCTGAACTTTGGTGTTTGGATTCAAAATACCGCATGTCTCGGTACATATTTCTTTTTGTGGGAAAAAGGTTAAGCCCCAATTCCCATCTTTACCAAGGTGCATGAAATCGGCACCAGCTATACCAAGGGTAACTATAATTGCGCCTTGCTGATTTATACAAGGCATGTAAAATCAACTGTATGTACGGGATAACAGAGCCACATGTTTGGAATAGGACATAATTTTTACTTTAATGCAATGTTAATACTATTGGGGTAACTATCAAATAGTATGAAAAATGTTACCTCTAAACTGTCATGGGTAATAAAAGTCATTGAAGATTCGTTAGTCTATTAAGTGGGAGTAAAATTTAAAAATTAATGCATGACACACAAAATATGCCTAATTGCATTTCAATGTAAACTTCTGTCTCGCATTTAAAATAGTAAATAAGATATAATTATGACTAAAACCCACAAAAAAGGCTGCATAATTTTTTGTCTACTCAAATGCTTACGTTGTACATTCCCTTATAAAAGCATTAGCTTATACGGATAAAAAATATGATAATCCCAGTTTACAGTCACGTTTACGCTCCCTTATTTGGTCACATATGCCCTAATAAATAATACTCAACAAATTAATAAATTTTTAAACAGATTTAATAGAAGACTATTCATACATAACAAATGCCATGCTTGCTTATGTATGACTAGAGGAAAGTTGGACTTTTCTTAGTTGCATACGTTGAGGAGCGCGTAGATGATGATGCATCTGTTCCCAACTAGAACCGCACAGAGAAGGCGAAAGTAGGTACGTCTCAGACGGTCACATCGTCGCCAACTCAACTCTGTCCTTTACTGAATTCCAACTATAGGACGCATTGTGACTGCGTGCTCCCGTTATTAATTAAATACAAAATGGGCGAACAACAAGCGTCGTTATTACTAAAAAAGCAATTAGCAGGTAAGGAATTCCGTATTCTTAATATTAAATGTATTTTGTGTTGTTTCTTATGTTGATTATCTGTGATCTAAAGGGTGCAGCGTTGCGATCTTCTAGACTGATCTTATTTTGGCCATGCTTGTTCTAGTTCCGAATTATTTAAGGATTTTGAGTTTTTCTTTTATGAGTATAAACTTCAGTAATCCTATTCCATGTCTGAGATTAGTTTGTCTTGTTGAGGGTATCGGTGGAGAAAATTGATTTGTTACGGTTATAATCTTGGTGTATTGATTGGTTAGATAACACTTGAACTCGGCCTACCGTCTGTTTCCGGTGTATTCGAAATTTATTCATTGAAGTATGTTTCTTTAATAATTGAAGCTTATTTATTATGAATGGGATGCAGATTTTCTGCATTAAATCTGCAAAAAAATTACTTTTGGCCTTGAAAAATTTAAGTTCTCTAAAATAGATATATTGCATTAATATAAGATTTATTGAATGTATTCATTAATTTGCCTTAGTGTTTGCTTCTGATTGAGGTATTTAGCAAGAGTGTTAAGTGCTGGTCATTCTATATTCTAATTATATTGTTTAGCATTACTTCAGTTATTCATTTATTACTCAGTGTTCTATTTATATCATTGCTTTTCATTGTTAGTTTTAGTACAACCATTCATTATTTTGCTCATAGAGACTATTTTCTTAAATTATTGGAACTCTTAAATTTAGATTTGTTGTAGTAGGTAACCCCCAAATGAGCTAACATCATTCATTATTTTGCTCATAAAGAGAATATTTTCTTGAATTATCAGAACTTTTAAATCAAGGTTTATGTAACCATGCATAAATTTTCAATAAAGCTCATATGGGTGATCAGTTAATGAACCAATTTGTCCATAACTTCATTGAATTCTTATTAATTATTTTGAAGACATTGTTACTCTAAGTCCTTACATCTATTGTTGGTTGTCTGTATAGTCAGTCAGGTGAGATTGAATGTTGATATCAACAATTGGTTATTTTTATAATCGGTGATTGGTGATTTCTATAAATTGCCAATCTGTCTAAATGCAAGGGTACTTGTGGGATATCTTGTCACCATTTCTAAATTATGGTTTCCTTTTGATGTTGAGGTTAGTTCAAGTTAGGTTAGCTTAATCAAACTATTGTGAATTATTATTATTTATAATTTTTGTTTTGTTTCAGGCCAAAATGAATTTCTGGAACCTTCCAAGAACTGAAGAGGAAGGTCCCAAAGATTCATTATATATATTTATGGAAAGTAAATAAATTGCCTTATAAATAAATATAAAGCAACAAAGATACCTTTTCACCTGAAAAATCCATTCATCCTATCTATCAAAAACATCATTTCAATATTCCTAAAACAATTACTTTTTTCACTTTTTCCTTTAAAAGAGTGATAACAGATAACTCATAAGTATCAATTCAGCTAACCAAGGTTTTTATGTAGATTGTAGTCTGAATTAATATCAAAGCAAACTATTTATCTTACCTAATGTAACTTGATACGCTTGGTTAAAGCGGGCAAAATTTAGTTGTAATATCCTGACAAACAACAAACATTTATCTATGAAGAACAAAATAAGCCACTGCTAGCATTTGTTTAAGTAATTCTACATGACATCGTTAAGAAAAGTACTTATAAAAAATGTTCTGAGATGCGCAATTCTGGTTTTTGAATGATGGTAAATATCTTGATGGATTTATAGATTGGAAAGAAGAAGTTTATTTGTATTCCGGCTTGTTATTTTGTACACAAGTTACTGTATTGATGTCACTGTCTGCAAATGCTTCATCATCTGCTGCTGTGGAAACATTTTTGGCTTATAAAGACAAGTTAATACAGTGTGGGCCAGAAGTAACTGGCCTTTTTAATTTGCTGGCTAAGTAAAAAGGATACCAAAATAAACCATCAAAATGGTATTCTTTCAAATGATGCAGGTATCAATTTCTGTTTGCCTTTTATCAACAAATTGAAAGGATCAGTTAATATGAATATTTTTAGTATCAAATGCTCAATGAATTGGAAAATTTTTAGCTTGAAAATGTTCAATGAATTTGAATATTTTTAGATACAAAGGCTCAATGAATATGAATACTTTTAGCTTCAAGAGCTCAAATTATTTATATTCTCAGTTTCTTAGCCTCTAGTTATCATTTTTTTTTAGCTTCAAAGGCTCTTATTGATGATATTTTAAGCTTAAAAATTTTCAAATGTTAATATTGTCAGCTGCAAAAGCTTTAATTAAAACCATTTGCAGCTTCTAGAGCTCTAATGAAAATTTTCAGCTTTAAAGGCTCTTATTGTTCAGTATTTTCAGCTTCATAAACTACATTTATCAGTATTCTCAGCTTCAAAGGCTCCAATTAAATATTTGAAGTTTAAAATGCTCCATAAATATTAAGATGTTCAGCATCAAATATTATTTAATTGAAATCATTTTCAGCTTCAAATGTTGTTTGAATGTTTCTAGTTTTCAATTCTGTATAAATATAAATATTTTCAGCCTAAATATTAAATGTTTGATGTCATAAGTTAATGCAAACCGCCTGATCAATAGCAAAGAGAGGAAAGAGGAAGTTACCATTTAACATAGAGTTAAGGGAATGTGGAATCTTTGTACAAGGCACACAGAAACAGAAAGTTCAGAAAGAAATTCATGAAGCAATTTAAAAATTGAAGAACCCCTTAGGCGGATACAACTATTGTATCTATGGGAATTAGCGCTCTCAGGGGGACTATGTGAGGGCCCGAGCTAAAGGTTAGGTAGGCTTTCTTTTTGTTAAAATAACATAGGTTTTTGTTTTGTTACGAACCAACTTTCTTTTGGTTCACTGCTGTCCTGTTTTTCAACACCTACTACTTTCTTCTTCAACTTTGATCTTGTTTCATGAACTTCTTTCTCAACTTACTGTTTCTATGCCCTTTCTGCATAGATTCCATGTTCCCTTAACTCCATACTAAATGGTGCCTTCTTCCTTCCTCTCTTTGGATCTCATTTGTTGGGGATAGGGAGGCTTAAACTAACTAATAATCTAATCTAATCTTTAAAATTGAAGAAGAAAGTAGTAGGTGCTGGAAAACAGAGCAGCAGTCAATGGGGTTAAAACTGTTCTGTATCATAGTAAATATGTATTCTATTTCAACATAAGGAACGCCTACTTAACCTTTAGCTCAAAACCTCACATATACCCCTTGGGAGTGCTAAGTCCCATAGATGCACTAGGTATATCCCCCTTGGATGCAAAAATTTTCAGCTTCAAATGATCAATAAAGGAATTTCTTATTTAAGCTTGCAAAATGTGACAAACAAATTTAATGAAAATGAACACAATTGTTAGTTCTTGAGATCCCCAAAATATTTACATTCTCAGTTTCAAGCTCTTTTGAATGGAATAATTACATTCATCACATCACATTTATTCAGAAGGAGTTTTAAAGAGATGATAGATATAAGTTCTTAATTATCTTCATTTTATTGGAGTTTTGCAGTATTGTTGAAATCATTTGTATTTGTCTTCATTTTATTGGAGTTTTGCAGTATTGTTGAAATCATTTGTATTTATCTTCATTTTATTGGAGTTTTGCAGTATTGTTGAAATCATTTGTATTTATCTTCATTTTATTTGGAGTTTTGCAGTATTGTTGAAATCATTTGTATTTATCTTCATTTTATTTGGAGTTTTGCAGTATTGTTGAAATCATTTGTATTTGTTCAGTAGATAAGCACACTTCTGCAGTGAAAAAGTGTGGAATAGTAAAATTAAATGAAAGGGAAACAAAGAAGCAAGGTTTAGGAATTTGTATTTGTTTTTCTGTCCCTGCCTTTCTAACTTTTTTTATCAGAACACTGGGATTTAGTTTTTTAATGATCATAGATAAATAATTGCCATTTGAATATTTAAAGCTTGATTGTTGACACTCCAAGAAAACAACAAAATATTCAAAAATTTCTCCCATTTCCAGTAATAACATAAGGGGAAGTGTGTAATGTTAAAGATGGGTGAAAAATATTTTTGTTGGATATAAAGCATTAATTACTCTCTGATTATTTTTTTGCAGTTAGGGAGGCCCAAACCATCATTTAATTTAATGTGTATATAAAGCATTAATTATTCTCTCATTACTTTTTTGCGGTTAGGGAGGCTCAAACTATCATCTAATTTAATGTGTATATAAAGCATTATTTACTCTCTGATTACTTTTTTGCGGTTAGGGAGGCCCAAACTATCATCTAATTTAATGTGTATATAAAGCACTAATTACTCCCTGGTTACTAGATTACCTGAGAGTGTGATGAGTAAATCTGTGATACAGGCTTCACTGCCTCTCCAATTGTCCCTATGTTAATCCTTCACATATTGACTACAGAGAAACACGTTTACCCTTTTAATTTAGGATTTAAATAACCTATTCATACCGGAGAGGCAGCAAAGCCTGGATCACAGATACGCTCATCACACACTCTCAGGTGTTCAAGTAATCGGAGAGTAATTTCATTTCTAATTTCTCAACTTTACGAAATAGTTGAAGTTCATCACGGGATAATTTGCAAAGAAATTCACTCAACATTTCTTTATTGGAACACTGTCAATAGTCAAAATGTACTACCTATGAAGTCCATAAAATCTATATAAAATGAAGTCTATTTTCAACCATTTCTGCATTGACCACAGTTGCAAACCACCAAATGAAAATCTATACCCTAACACAAAATCTATACCCTAACACATATGACGTAACTAAAAAAGAGCACATTCAAATTATAGAAGCGTTACACATCCATAATCTTGAGCCTGTTCTCAACAAAAACACGAATGACTTTTTTTTGCTCTGGATTTATTTTCTAAAACCGCAGCTTGTTAGTCTGAGGCAGCTGATCGGTCGGTCATTTCGCCCCTATCGCTTGTCCAATGAGCATCTATGGTGTGCAATACTGCTACCGTACCTGATCTCGTGTATATATACTTTTGTTGCACAAACTTCAAATATAATCATTTATAAAATATTTTTGTGCTGTGGTTTCAACTTCTATACTAGTCTCAAATAGCTTAAGAATTAGATTTGCATTTTACCAATGTGACTGATCAATTTTCTGTATATTTTCTGCCTGATGATGATGTTTGAACATCAAAACGTTGCGTTTTATAGACTTCATAGGTAGTACATTTTAACTATTGACAGTGTTCCAATAAAGAAATGTTCAGTGAATTTCTTTGCAATTTATCACGTGATGAACTTCAACTAATCGAAGAGTAATTAACACTTTGACTGTGACTACTAAATATCAATGCCAAACTCAAATTTAAAATCAATTGTAGTAAACTATTTTGAAAATACCAAACATGAACTGGATGGGGCCTTCATTTAGCTTTGATTAAGTTTTTATGAAAATTGAGTTTGCGACTACTGGTTGGTCTACAGCATTATGAAAATTACCTTCGTGTACCACCGGTGGTGCACATTGCAGTTGAAGTGTTTATGCCACTTTTGTTGACTATCAGCCTAACTCAAGGATTAAGATTTTTAATACCTACCGGAATATGCAAATAACATTTCAACTATTTTGCTACCTTTTCCGAAGTAAATTTTAGAGTAGATGGTAACACATTATGGTTCAAGTGTATTCTTTACACTTTTCAAAAAAGGTTAAAAATGTATTAAAGCAGAAAAGCCGGTTTTTCAAACGACTTCTTCTAGCCTAACCAAACTGACCGGAAGCAACGGCACAATCAAAGTCAACGCGTTGAACTGAAAGTCAATGTTCAACTTAAATTTGAAGTCAACTGTAATAAGCAAATTTAATAATAGCAATCATAGACAGATTCATTGCGGTGTGCTCTACCGGTGGGTCATGCTGAAGTTTTTCCAGCTACAGAACGACCCAAATGCTTTGTTTGAAAAATTAACAATTTTTAAAATAAATGGTATTTATTTTACCCAGTTAATAATTGCTGTTTATGAAATTTTCAAAAACTTTTGACTTTAAATTTGAGTTGGATACTGAACTTCAGTTCAATCTTTTACAGTCGTTGTGTTAACTGGCACTTCTACAAGATTTACTAGATCATTTAGCTTTACTAAGCACTTATAAAAATTAACAATGCAACTACTGGTTGGTGTTGTGAAAATTCCATCATTTTTGGCCACCGGTGATGCACGTTAGCAAAGAGTTAATGTGACTTCTATATCATGCAGAGCTGAACAAGAACCCAGTGGAGGGGTTCTCGGCAGGCCTCATAGATGACAACGACATATTCAAATGGGAGGTGCTGATCATCGGCCCGCCTGACACGCTGTACGAGGGCGGCTTCTTCAAGGCACACCTCATATTCCCCAAGGAGTACCCGCTCAGACCTCCCAAGATGAAGTTTATTACCGAAATCTGGCACCCTAATAGTGAGTCTTGCGTGTAGCTTGCTCTGTGTGGTGGCAAGTTGTCCATCTCTGTTGCTCAATGTGTTGGGCAATTGTGTCTGTTGCTCAATGTGTTGGGCAATTGTGAGTCTTTGTTGCTCAATGTGTTGGGCAATTGTGTGTCTGTTGCTCAATGTGTTGGGCAATTGTGTGTCTGTTGCTCAATGTGTTGGTCAATTGTGTGTCTGTTGCTCAATGTGTTGGTCAA
>JACJUY010007897.1:21975-33870 GCA_014220935.1 Platorchestia sp. MABIK
TTGGTCAGTTGTGAGTCTTTGTTGCTCAATGTGTTGGGCAATTGTGAGTGATAGTTGCTCAATGTGTTGGGCAATTGTGAGTGATAGTTGCTCAATGTGTTGGGCAATTGTGAGTGATAGTTGCTCAATGTGTTGGGCAATTGTGAGTGATAGTTGCTCAATGTGTTGGGGAATTGTGAGTGATAGTTGCTCAATGTGTTTGGCAATTGTGTCTTTGTTGCTCAATGTGTTGAGTAATGTGTGTGTCAATGCTATGTTGAACAACATGTGTACCAACAGTGACCTACTGTAGAGCAACATAGTAGATTGTGAGGGAGTTACTGGTGGAATGTTTAATGCTAATCTTAGTGAATTATATATATTGTGAAGGTTATTAAATGCCTTCATCTCAATTGTATGGATAGAAATAACTGAGTCAGGTATATGTGTGATGCAAAGATACTTATATAATGTGAGTAGATATAAATATCAAAGATACATATCTATGGCAATAATGTGCGTTTATCAAAGAGGTAAATATGTATAACAAAGATATAAATGTATGTAGCTAAGACCTAACAAGGGGGATAAGGTTTAGGTTATTTAGGTTTGTCTATTCTATGCTATGGAGACTGGCACCCCCACGGGAGATACTGTTAGGTCCCATTGGCTATATAGGTATAGGCTTTTGGAACTCCTTTAATATTTTCTTTGCCATCTCTTAGTCTTTTCTTCTTTCTTCCTTCCTAAATTGCTCTTTCTAACACACCTTGTGCATAGATCCCAGCTCCAAATGGAAACCAATAAATATGTCTATTAGGAAGTAGTTTTCTGTAGTCAATTCTATATATTTAATCTTCTTTTTCAGATCATATTTTGTATCCAGGGAGTCGTCAGAGTAGATAATTAGTTAAACGCAAGTCTCAGGATTTCATAATTAATGAGTAATCTGGGAAGCCATTAGATTTCATAATTATTTATTCTAGAGAGTCTTCCCCTCAGGGGGAGACAACTATTGTATTTATGGGAATTAGTGCTCTCAGGGGGAAAATGTGAGGGCCCGAGCTGAGAGTTAGGTTGGCCTTCTTTTTGTGGTTTTCTGTAGTACATTCTATGTATGTAGTCTTTTTTTTCTAGTCCATATTCTGTATTCTGATGACTAGATAATTGGTCAAACTCAAAAGTATTTTTGGATTTCATAATGATTCAGACACCTTTGGAGTCCATAGGATACATAATTAGTTACTCTAGGGAGGCAATAGATCACTCAGTGATTTAAGCTAGGGAGTCCAGATTACATAATTAAATAATTAGTTAATCTAGAAATGCTTTAGATTAGATAATTTAGTCAATGAAGAAAGCCTTTAAATTAGACAAGTTCATTAGCATAATAAAGAAAGTGTTTTGGATTACAAAATAAATTAGTCAATTAAGAAAGTGTTTAGATTATAAAATAGGTTAGCCCATGAAGAAAGTTCTTGAGTTATGGAAATTATTCCATCAAAAAAGTCCTTATACCAGACATATTAGTCTCGTAAGGAAGTCTTTAAATTAGACAAGTCAGTCACTCAACAAAGCCTTTAGACCACAAAACAAGTCACAGAGTGCAGCGAGCCCTAAAGGAAGTGCGTGTGTGCAGTTGACAAGTCGGGGCAAATTAGTCCACCAACAAAACCTTTATATCAGATAATTCAGCCAATAAAGAAAGTGTAGTTAAGTCATAGAGTGAAGCTAGCCCTAAAATGAGTAAGCGTGTGTGCAGTTGACAAGTCCGGAGACGTGTGCATCAGCATCCTGCACGAGCCGGGCGATGACAAGTGGGGCTACGAGAAGGCCTCCGAGCGCTGGCTGCCGGTCCACACGGTGGAGACCATTCTCGTCTCTGTCATCAGCATGCTCGCTGACCCCAATGATGAGAGCCCTGCTAATGTTGACGCTGCTGTGAGTTGCCTGCTTAGTGCTAGTTATGATGCTAGTATTTGTTGTGGTGGTGGTGCTAGTTATGATAGTATTTGTTGTTGTGGAGCGATTTCTCAATGATGAGAGCCCTGCTAATGTTGACGCTGCTGTGAGTTGCCTGCTTAGTGCTAGTGGTGGCGCTAGTTATGATGCTAGTATTTGTTGTGGGTGTAGCTAAAGGTGCTTAATGGTTCTGTGTGGAGGTGCTGCTACATTAGTTATGGTTGTGGATAGAGGTGGTTGTGGTGCTACTGCTTGGTTTTTGTTGTGGATGTAGGTAGAGGTGCTTATTGGTTTTGTGTGGTGCTAGTTAGAGGTGCTTATTTTGTTAAGAGTTTAGGTGGATGTGGTTATTGGGTCTGTGGCGATGCTATTTATAGTGCTGATATTTGTTAATGCTAGTCAGAGGTGCTAATTTTTGCCTTTTTGTCTTTGTGCTGGTTAAAGATGAGCAGCAGTGGGCTGGATAGGGTTTTTTCTGTCCTCTTGGGGAGATGAAAATTTTGTGTCAATGGGAATCTTTCTAACGCGTTGACTGTAATGGGTTAAACTGAAGTTAAGTATTCAACTCAAATTTAAATTCTTGCGTTTTTAGCAATTTTATAAAAACCAAACATTAACTGGGTCCATTTAATACCGTTAATTTTAAAAGATTAAGACTTTTTTAAACAACCCGCCGGTGGGTTATATCGCCGTCAATGTGGGAATGAAAGTCGATTTCTTTTTAATGAAAGTTTATTTCTTTTTTATGAAAGCCAATTTCTTTTTGATGAAAGCCAATTTCTTTTTGATGAAAGCCAATTTCTTTTTGATGAAAGCCAATTTCTTTTTGATGAAAGCCAATTTCTTTTTGATGAAAGCCAATTTCTTTTTGATGAAAGTCAATTTCTTTTTGATGAAAGCCAATTTCTTTTTGATGAAAGCCAATTTCTTTTTGATGAAAGCCAATTTCTTTTTGATGAAAGCCAATTTCTTTTTAGTGAAAGCCAATTTCTTTTTAGTGAGAGCCAATTTCTTTTTAGTGAGAGCCAATTTCTTTTTAGTGAGAGCCAATTTCTTTTTAGTGAGAGCCAATTTCTTTTTAGTGAAAGCCAATTTCTTTTTAGTGAGAGCCAATTTCTTTTTAGTGAGAGCCAATTTCTTTTTAGTGAAAGCCAATTTTTTTTTAGTGAAAGCCAATTTCTTTTTAGTGAAAGCCAATTTTTTTTTAGTGAAAGCCAATTTCTTTTTAGTGAAAGCCAATTTCGTTTTAGTGAAAGCCAATTTCTTTTTAGTGAAAGCCAATTTCGTTTTAGTGAAAGCCAATTTCGTTTTAGTGAAAGCCAATTTCGTTTTAGTGAAAGCCAATTTCATTTTAGTGAAAGCCAATTGGAAAACTGTGCTACAACAAATGTTGGCAAATAGAAAATGTTGTTGTGCATTGTAAATGTGTTGGAGGAAATTATGTTGCCACTGTTGATGTGTTTTGTGTCATTTGATGATAGTTGTGTAGCTACGTTTGGTATCTCTTGATAACACTGAAGGGAATGGAGGACTCAAGTGGGGATAATGAAGAAATATTTGAAATTAATTATATAAATAATTGTATTATTCTTGTGGGAAAATATCACTGTCTGGTAGGCGGTTTTTAATGTGTATTTCATTATGTTCTCAAGGTGTAGTTTCCAATTTTAATTGGATTTTTTTATGTCTATTTTCCAATTTTCATTGGATTTAATCATGTCTATTTTCCAATTTTTCATTGGTTTTAATCATGTCTATTTTTCAATTTTCATTGGATTTAATCATGTCTATTTTCCAATTTTCATTGGATTTAATCATGTCTATTTTCCAATTTTCATTGGATTTAATCATGTCTATTTTCCAATTTTCATTGGATTTAATAATGTCTATTTTCCAATTTTCATTGGGTTTAATAATGTCTATTTTCCAATTTTCATTGGGTTTAATTATGTCTTTTTTCCAATTTTCATTGGTTTTAATCATGTCTATTTTCCAATTTTCATTGGTTTTAATCATGTCTATTTTCCAATTTTCATTGGTTTTAATCATGTCTATTTTCCAATTTTCATTGGGTTTAATTATGTCTATTTTCCAATTTTCATTGGATTTAATCATGTCTATTTTCCAATTTTCATTGGATTTAATCATGTCTATTTTCCAATTTTCATTGGTTTTAATCATGTCTATTTTCCAATTTACATTGGGTTTAATCATGTCTATTTTCCAATTTTCATTTGTTTTAATTATGTCTATTTTTCCATTTTCATTGGATTTAATTTTATCTATCAATATTGGATACTTGTTTGCTTGCTTGGCATCATGTTATTGGCAGTGTTGGTTATTTAACATTCCTTTGGCTGCAGTGAAATCAATAGTAACTAAATCACTGCAAAAAATTACAGTTAGCCTTTAATTGATTTATATCTTGAATATAACCTACATAATCCAATCGATCCCTGTTCAATGTAACTTACCTCCCCAGGGGGAACAACTATTGTATCTTTGGGATTTAGCACTCCCAGGGGGAAAATGTGAGGTCCTGAGATGAGAGAAGGCGAGCCTTCATTATTTTGAAATTAAAAGTTTCCGTTTTGCTAGGGACCCTTTTTTCATTTCAGTTCTGTCCTATTTTTTAGCATGTACTACTTTCTTCTTCAACTTTTATCTTTTTTCATGGACTTAAGGGCATAGAAATTTACTGTTTCTATGCCTCTTCTGCATTGATTCCGCATTTACTTATCTCCGTACTAAATGGTGCCTTCCTCATTCCTCTCTTCGGTACGCTTTTTTTTTAGCGGTCAAGGAGGCTTAGACCAACATCTAATCTAATCTACATCCTCTTGCTAATATAGCATACTATAAGATCCAATATTCACTCTACCCCGTATCAAAAACATAGCCTAGCATAAGCCCTAATATTATTACACTCTATCAATAAGGTAGCCTCTGCAACCCCAAATATATTCTACCACCCTCTATCAATAAGGTACCCTCTGCAACCCGCAATATATTCTACCACCCTCTATCAGTAAGGTAGCCTCTGCAACCCCAAATATATTCTACCACCCTCTATCAATAAGGTACCCTCTGCAACCCGCAATATATTCTACCACCCTCTATCAGTAAGGTAGCCTATTCTGAGCCCCAACACTGCAACAATACCCTGACCCGAGATGCCCTGTGCCCACAGAAGGACTGGAGGGAAGACTACAGCACGTTTAAGAAGAAGGTTGCGCGCAACGTACGGAGGAGCCAAGAACTCTAGGCGCTGTAGGAGCTAGTGTAGGTTCTACCGAGTACTGTAATGTGGTGCCGGGCTGTGTGTGTGCTCGGCTGCCCTGTCGACTGCTTGGCAGGTCTGTCGACTGTACGCTACCTTTGTCGACTGTATGCCACCTTTGTTTGTTTACTCTTCGGCTTCTTGTTAGGCTTGTTGACTGAGGTTTGTCAACTGTCCGTATCCCTGTGGGGCTAGTCGACTGGATTGTTCGTCTCCTTGCCAGGCTTGTCGACTGTTCGTCTCTCTGCAAGGCTTGTCGACTGGATTGTCCATCTCCTTGGCTGGGTTGTCAACTTGATTGTCCATCTCCTTGTCAGGCTTGTTGACTGTTTGTCTCCTTTCAGGATTTGTCAACTAAATTGTCCGTCTCTCCCCCAATGTTTGTCGATTGGACTGCACGGTTCCCTGTCAGGATTGTCAACTGTTAGTCTCCCTGTTGAGGTTATTGACTGAATTGTTTGTCTCTCTCTAGGGCTTGAATATTGGAATGCCAGCTTGTCGATTTTTTGACTCCCTCTATGGTTTGTCGACTGCATCATCTGCTACTATGCACACACTTGACACCTTAACGAGTTGTGTTCAGTGTTGGCCATAATAAATATTGTGCATGTTGATCACTATTGCAGTGTGATATTTTAATGAAGTCCCGCAAAAAATAAGCGACTGGAGGCAACAGTTAGATCAGTTCTTGCTCTATTTTCCGTTTTTGTCTCGTGAGCTCATCTGTTTCAGATGTGAGCTGTCTTTTGACAGGTCCTGTTAGCCTCCAACTTTTTTTGCGTTCGACCTGTGTGTGTCTGTTCGATCTTCTTTCTGTCTGTCTGTTCGATCTTCTTTCTGTCTGTCTGTTCGACCTTCTTTCTGTCTGTCTGTTCGACCTTCTTTCTGTCTGTCTGTTCGACCTTCTGTGTGTGTCTCTGTTAGACCTTCTTTCTGTCTTGCTGCCTGTCTGCCAATGCCCCCTCATAGTACGCCTGTCCAATATAGCCTGTCGGTAGCATTGCAAGTTCCCTCTTATTGGAATTGTGTTCTAGGCCTACTCTCCGACGTCTTTAATATCTAAGCTTAAAAAAGGCTCATGAACCTTTATCATGAATTCATGCATACACACTGACACACACACACGCGTCATGCAAGTACATCCTCTGACACACAGACGTGTCATGAAGGTACTTCTTGACACACATAGACGTGTCATGCAGGTACTTCTTGACACACATAGACGTGTCATGCAGGTACGTCCTCTGACACACATACACACGTGTTAAATATGACACTTATATCTTTTTTCTTCTGGCGTCAGTTGGTATGAGTGTTCATGAGACGTTAATTGCCGAGGTTCCGTTTTTTTTTGTGAATTTGATAAGTAGCTAAACTTGCAAGTCACCTTCTGCTGAGAAGCTATTTTTTTCCACTAACTGAAAGTTTCTTTTCAGTTTATTCACTGAATTCTAGCTCTCAAGGAGTGTTTCATGTCAAATTTTGATGTTTTGAGAGTTTTACATCGGTCAATTTTCGGTGGCATCGGTCAATTTCCAGAAGCGTGAATCAAATAACGGTTGCATTGGTTTATTTTAGGCCTATCTTTGTGAGAAATTTGGGTTTTTCGCCTTTGGTCTCAAGTTAATCCAAAATTGTGAACCTCGTGCGTTCCTATTGGTCAATCTTAGGTTGCTGCCGTTCTCATTGGTCGAAAGCAAGCCGGAGTGTTTCGATTGTTCCTATTGGCTGTTTCCAATAGGAACAGCCAATTTCCTTCTCTCGAAGCTTCCTATTTGCTAGGAGCCGAGTTTCTAATTCGCTGTCATGTACGGAAACGAAGTGTACACGGTGCTGTGTACGTACACAAACTGCCGTGTTGCGTGTGCGTGCGTGCTCAGCACTCCAGGTGATCATGTACACAAGTTTTGTATGTATGTTCCTTCCGTGTGCGTGTGTGTGGTTCAATTGAGCATGTACGCGTCGAGTTAGTCCTCATAATAACGGTGTCATCATCGCTTCTTCTCATCCACGCCATCTCCTTGCGGTGAAGTTAGCCTCTTCTCTTAATATAATTCCATGAGTTAAATAATTATGTTTTCGCGGTGGTGAGTAGCCGTTGTAGCCATGTAATGTGTACTTAAAAGTACACGAGTTTTTGGGATAAGGTGTTAAGTAAACCGGCGCTGATTGGCTGGAAAGTCACCAGTGCTTGATGCTGATTGGCTGGAGGTGCTGTGGTGTTACCAATGCCTGATGCTGATTGGCTGTGGGCACTGTGACGTCACCAGTGCCTGATGCTGATTGGCTGGGGATACTGTGACTCACCAGTGCCTGCGCGGTGCCTATTGGCTGAGACGTTGTGGGTATGCCTTCCTCAGTTCGTATTAAGGTAAATTCGATAGATAAAATTCATAAATTTGATCGTCCAGTTTTTATTATCGCTGTAGTGATATTTTAATTTATCCTATATTAATTGATTAAGAAAAGGCGCACAAGAACGTAAGAGAAATTAATTCTCGCGTCCATATCTATTGATGAAGGTACGGGAACTCTTGGATCTAAGTGACTGCATGATGGGCTTGCTGTCACACTGAACATTCATTTTTACACGCGGTGAGTTAAAAAAAGTTTATTTAGGAGAAATTACATAGCGACGTAGGTAAGACCTAATATTACTAATAAAATGTCACCCTTTTGACATGGTCTACTGAATTTGGTTGTCGACATTGCGGGTGCGTTGTCATGTTGAAAGTAAATCTGCGCCGTTTATTTATAATTTTCTGTCCCCTGTTGTGGTCACGCGACCACTTTCATGCCCAGTAGAACGAATACAAGTTTTCGTGTTTTTATTTTGTCCCTAATTCTCAACATTTTAGATCTTTTCCACGCTCAGTTCAATTAAAAATTCTCAGCCGCACTTCATTTGATCACAGGGCTGTTTTCAGTCAGGTAAGCCCTATTCAATTTAGTTAGCACTAACCTATTATTGATTACTCTAATTTTCACAAGCCCATTTTCGTTCTACTTCAATTTACACAAGCCTATTGTTTCAATTTGCTTGCGCAAGCCCATTTTCACCGTGAGAAATCTCTCAGGACCCCACTTTGGTTTTTCACAAGCCTACTTTTGGTCAAGTGAAATTTTCACAAGCCCATTTTTTTGGTCAAGTAAAGTTTTCACAAGCCCATTTTTTTGGTTAAGTAAAATTTTCACAAGCCCATTTTTTGGTCAAGTAAAATTTTTACAAGCGTATTTTTGGTCGAAAAATTTTCACGAGCCCGTTTTGGTAAATTACAATTTTCACAAACCTATTTTTGGTTGAGTAAAATTTTCACAAGCCTATTTTTGGTTGAGTAAAATTTTCACAAGCCCATTTCGGTAAAACATACTTTCACAAGCCTGTTTTTGGTCGTTTAACATTTTCACAAGCCTATTTTGGTAAATTAAAATTTCCACATAATTTTCACAAGTCCATTTTGGTAAATAATAATTTTCACAAGCCTATTTTGGTAAAACATAGTTTTCACGAGCCTGATGTTGGTCGATTAGAATTTCACATGCGTTTTTTTGGTTGAATAAAATTTTCACATGTGATTTCGGTAAATCAAAATTTTTACATGCATATTATTGAAAAGTAAAATTTTCACAAGTCCACTGATATTCTTCACCCATCATACCAAACCCACATCGAATAAACAAATTTTCTTCCAACGCTACACGTTATACAAACTTTCACAAACCTAACTCGAGTTATACGAGCCCTAATTTTATAACGCAAGCCCACTCGACATACCGGAATTTTTCAAGCTTTCATCATTTCATAAGAGATTCCCAAGCCTCTCAATTGGAGTGAACATTCCAACGTCATTCCAGTGGAGATTGAAACTGCAAATACCAGGCAGATTCACACCAGGAAGGATTGCCGGCAACCGTTACCATTTTTCCGACAATCCCCGTTTCGTTTAGCAGTTTCACAACTGGTGTGCCGCCATTGCTGGATATCTGGAAATGAAAAGTTCAGTTACACAACTGGGCGCAATTTTTGACTTTAGTCTACGCATAAACTGTTCACGCAGTTCTATTATTAAATATCTGATGATTTTAGTGCGTTTGTTTACCATCATTACGCCTAGACGAGAAGTTAATTTTTTATGTTTCGAGAAGTCATAATGGTTGTGGGATTAGATTCTAGGTTAGTTTAAGCCTCCATAACCGCTACAAAAAAAAAGTGTATCGAAGAGAGGAAGATGGAAGGCACCATTTAGTGTGGATATTAGGAAATGCGGAATCTATGCAGAAAGGGCATAGAAACAGTAAGTTGAGAAAGAAGTTCATGAAACAAGATCAAAGTTGAAGAAGAAAGTAGTAGGTGCTGAAAAACAGGACAGCAGTGAATCAAAAAAGGTGGTCCATAACAAAACAGTTTATTTCAACAAAAAGAAGGCCTACCTAACTCTCAGCTCGGGCCCTTACACATTTTCCTATTGGTAGCGCTTGTTCCCACAGATACAATAGTTGTATCTCCCTGAGGGGTGAGAAGAGACTTAAAAATGTACCAGACGTCGTGTGAGAACCGTTAGTGTACAAGACAATTCAATTGCATAAAAAGAAACTTAGAATTGTGTAAAAATTATAATTTATGCAATATTATATTAAAATATACGTGAAAAAATATTCTAAGCAAGCTGGGCAACTCTACTAAGTTTAACTTTACTAAGTTCTACTAAGGGCAACTCTACTAAGTTTGTTCTAAGTTCAATATTTTCCAAAATTATCAATTAAACTTCATTTTTAATAATCCAAACTGAACACGAAAACCTGAAATTTACTGAAAATACTCTTGATTAGATTAGAAAAGTTTAGGCCTCCCTAACTGCAATTCAGGTGCTCCAAAGGGAGGAAGAAACTTTTTAACATAGAGTTAAGGGAACGCGGAATTTATGCACAAGGCGCACACAAACAGTAAGTTGAGAAAGAAGTTCATGAAACAAGACAAAAATTGAAGAAGAAAGTATTAGGTACTGAAAAACAGGACAGCAGTCAATAAAAAAAAAATGCTTTGTAACTAAATAAAAATCCTATTTTATTTAAACAAAAAGGCCTACGGATAAATGTGCAAAAGATTGTACGGTACAAATTGACGCACCTGCACACGATGTCGAGCGTTGGGTGTTGCAGACGTAGCTCTCTCCATTTCTTAACACTTTAGCTGCAACGTGCACCACCGGTGGACACGAAGGGGATTTTTATAACGCTGCTGACTGACCAGTAGTCACAAACTCAGTTTTCAAAAATACTAAATCAAAGCTAAACGAAGGCTCGATTCAGTTAATGCTCGCTACTTTCAAAATGGCCCACTGCAGTCGACTTTAAATTTGAGTTGAATACTAAACTTCAGTTTTAGCAGCAGTCAAAGTGTCAAATTTTAATTAATTTTCAATTTCCCGACCACTATAAAGACAATACAACCCCGGCAGATTGCTTCTCTTCATTCTAAAGTAATTTGAGCAGGAAAAACGCGTAAAAATGTTGAGCCAAAATTTGAAAATCTGAACATGGGATGTTAAGTATTTACATTTTTTTTAGAGCCAATGGAAAATAAAAACCTATTCTATTTCAGCCTAACTCTGAGCTCAGGACCTCACATATTCCCCCTCGGAGTGCTAATTCCCGTAGATGCAGTAGCTGTTCACCTTTCTTATTTGACCTGTACAGAATTCCATTAAGTCACAAAAAATAAAAATAATCTATACGGTTGAAAAATGATAGGCATATCTATAATGATTGCAAAAAACCCAATAAATACTGCCAAAGATCTAATAACCATTGTGAAAAATACAAAAATTGTGATAAACACAATAAATAATGTGAAAAACACAATAAATAATGTGAAAAACACAATAAATAATGTGAAAAACACAATAAATAATGTGAAAAACACAGTAAATAATGTGAAAAACACAATTATGTGAAAAACACAATAAATAATGTGAAAAACACAATAAATAATGTGAAAAACACAATAAATAATGTGAAAAACACAATAAATAATGTGAAAAACACAATAAATAATGTGAAAAACACAATAAATAATGTGAAAAACACAATAAATTATGTGAAAAACACAGTAAATAATTTGAAAAACACAGTAAATAATTTGAAAAACACAGTAAATAATGTGAAAAATAAAAATTCAGAAAAACACAGCAAAAGAGAAAATCACAAAAATTGTATAACATATCATTAATGGAATTGAGAAAAAGTTTATAACATCAAAAAACTGAAACATACAAAAATTAGAAGTACGTCTCCACAAAATGGCGGAACAGTAAAACTGGCTGAATCACCCACAAAAACAGTGCACGAAATTCAAAATTGCATTGAACACAAATAAAAAAAATTAGCATAAGATTAATATGGTACAATTAAATGTACAATTAATTACTCAGTGAAATTGTGCAACAGTTAGACAATTGAGAGGATCCCTCCAAATGTGCAATTTCGCCTAACATGAACAGTTATCACTTATAACAGTGCAAAAGACCATTAAAATTGTACAAAAAATATAAATTGTGAGAAAGTTCAATAGCTATGAAAACCACTGAGCAAAAAATAAGGGATTTAAACAATATTCAAGTTGTGCAAATGATCCATAGACTCTTGCAAAATAACTTGAATTAAATAGCCACATT
>JACJUY010007898.1:1567-24129 GCA_014220935.1 Platorchestia sp. MABIK
TGTCCTCCCCTGCCGCTACCCTAGGTCACCAATAGCTTACTGGGACTGTGAGGACACCCACCAACAGAGGGTATGGACTGGAGTTTTATGCATCTCGAATCCACTTGGAGTGACCGCCATATCCGATCCTCTGCGGGAGGTATGCCCCACGTTTTTTTCTAAGGGGTATATTTTTAACCGGGCTAGAAATAACATGCAGAAAACCGTAACGTCTAGTGTAACGGGGAGAGGGAGCCACAGAGGGAGGATATCAAGACGTACAGCAAAGGCAGGCATGTAGGCTGCGCCCTCACGGCTCCCAACCTCTCTTGTGACCCAGGAGTTAGCGTGGGGGATACATTAGATTAATGCAAGTCGGTGCAATTGACCGTAGCTAGCATTTTAGCTCTCCAAGCCTGTGGCAATCAGGCCTTCCTGAACACCTTCAATTGTGGCAGAGCCTGACCATTACCTGTCTCGCGCAACTCAGATTTTGATCAGACCCGCTGCCACTCGGACGATTGGGTCTCTCGATATCAGGAGCATTTCAAGGCTGTTCTAATTAATGGACAGGATTGCACTGGACAAATAAGGGGCTTTTGAGTGTTCATTGGGACAAGTCACTTGTTACAGATTTATGGTATTTATATCGAAGAATGCCATCTCAATAGGAAAATAATAAAAACTTGTATTTGTACTAACCTTTTCTACGGAAAGACCTACATACAAATACAAGTAGCAGCAGCTTAGGAACATATCAGGAGCGAAAGGCTAAAACCATAAGCTAAAATTCTGGTCCCATCAAAGAACTGAGCCGATCCAAGCCAAGTAGTACATCTGGAGCAGACCCAAAGGCTCGTACCCTTGACGTTGCGAAGGCTCCGCCTCACCAAGCCATGTAAGGGCCTCAAAAATGGACTCCATCGAATCGCAAGCTCTGCTCGAAAACGAGAATCTTTTGTTCTTCTTAGTGAATCTTCGTAGCAACCTTATTAGCGCCAGCCTTCGTTCCCCGGAGATATTCAAAAGTTTTTGGTAGGATAATGAGATCACGGGCAGGCTGGAAAATTAGGATGCTATAGCACACTTTGGGGGATCTGGAAAGAGGCCCGTCCAATGATCCTCGTGAACATTGCTGCTCAGAGAAAGTTACCCTAGCATAATTCCCTACCATTAACACCAATTGGTTATCCGCTATGTATGCAGTCCATTATGTTAAGCAATTGTCTGGATCTCTCTCGAAAATAATAATTTTCCAACCCTTGAAAGTATTGAAATTCTAACCTCCTAACCAGAGGACAAACTAACGCTCATATCTGTACGTAGATATAACAGCAGCTCGCCTGACCCGAAATATGTAAGCGACCAGAGAAGCTGCATTTTAGTATTGCGTTCAGATATGTTGTTCTATTCTTAACGGACATCCAGTCCATCACGCAAGCGTGCACACAGGAGAGAATATCAGGGGTGTCAGTAGGGCAAGTTCAGCCACGGGGGTGTAAGTGGATGCGTTCTCGGCTCGTTAGGACACAATACTTCAGCAAAAAACAAAACCATGTTTGTACGTTTTTTTCCCGATCTCGTGACTAGTACTTCTACCGGCGTAGAGAAATAAGCTGCAAACGCGATTCTTCTCGCGTCAATTGGTTCTTGATAGAAACCGCCTCAAATGATAAATTTTATTACTTACTAACAGATTTGAATGTACCATTTCAGTTTTTATACCTTTGTAGTCAATTTCTGATCCAATAAAATTTTTACAATATCACAAGTGCTAACCTGAGGCGCTGTGCAAAGAAATTATTTTTTTATTTTTAGGATCCCACGCTGTAGCTTGGAGCTTGAGGTACCCTTGTGGTACCAGCTTTCAAGAGACTGCTATAGTTTTTGTGCTTCCCTTCAGCAGTCACAAGGATTCTAAAGGACTTTTAAGAATCAGAACGTCTAATCGGTGATAGGCCAACTCCATGTACTGATTAACACTTGCTGGCGTTTACACACCACATCTTGTTCCGACTGACTACTCTCAAGCACAGCTCTCTGAATTTGGTTCCAAGCCTGAGCGAGCAAGGTCTTACACAATGAGGTCTGCGACGAATTCAACTCTGTTCCAGGCACGCATGACTCAGTCAGCTACAAAGACCCGTGTCCATACTTGTGGATTCCACCAGATTTATAACCTCGACTCCAACCCAGGCTTCTTTCCTGAGTTACCTCTTCATTCAAGATGGAGGAAAGGAGCTCGGTTTGCTTGGTCGTTAGATTAGTACATAGATTCATAGATTCTGGTAAGCTACGTGCTCATCTCCTTTAAGCTGGGTATACCAGTATTTTCAAAACCCTGCGGGAAACGCCCAAGGTAGCTTCTTTTGCGATATCAAATGCTTTGGCCGTGTCCTGAAACGCGTGGTATTCATCATAAGCAGATAATACGGTTCGTAGAGCCCAAAGCTAAGGAGTGGTAGATTCTCCTGGTGCCCGTTCACAAGCACAATGGACTATGCTGTGTCGATCGGCATTTCTGTTCTAAACCGGGTGGCTAGAACCTTTTGATGGAGATGGACAACATGGGGTGTCACAGTGGTTGGTCAACAATCATTCACGGAGTAGGGTTAGGTACTTTTGGTGTCTGGGTCATTTGGAAGTATTGTAACACTAGGAGCGAATTATGCTCAGGCGATGGTACGTGCCTCTTTCAGACTTCTAAACAGATTGGAACAGACTTACACCATCAATTTCCGACAGCCGAATCAGCAGACACAGCTTTTAGCCGTGTCTTTATTACAGTCTCCGAAATGTCTCCGTCATCTCGCTGTCCCCATAAAATATCGGTGAAATGTCCCAAGCGTGCTTGAATAGACTGCTCACCAATACTTAGCATTCCAAGTACGGAATGCAGCAATGCTTCAACATAACTAGAGCATCACGCAAGGGTTTATTTGTGCTCGTTGCCTATCTGTGCAGTGTGTCTACTAGGTAGTAAAAAAAGTAAAATTTGAAAAGTAGTAAAAAAGGTAGTAAAAAGTAGTAAAATTTGAAAAGTAGTAACAGTAGTAAAAAATTGCATCAGGGGTTTACTTTACCCATCAAGGTAGTAAAAAAAGTGTGAAGTGAGAATTCCCTGAAAATTGAAAGTAATGTACATGTGTGTGAAGAGTATAAATTTTTTTTTTTAAATTCTTTCTCCCAGAATCGGATATTTGCCACAGTGTATGGGAAATATTTCTGTAAGGGGATCTGACAATTCCCCGGTGTCTGCTTGTTTGCAGTCAGTTTATTTTTTGCAAATGACGAACTGTTGCTCTCATAATTGAAAGATGTTAAGACAGGGCATTTGCCAAACATTTATTGGAGCCCATTTAAGATAGGGGTACATTAAGAATTTGGGTGATTTTTTGCAATTTCGCATAAGTTGTTTTATTTAGTACCAAATATTTTATGAAGTATTTCAAGTGTTAAGAACTTGTAACTTTTTTGAACCTTTGCTATTGCGTGTATTGTTGACTAAAACTATTCAATGTATGTTGATTACTTGCATCTGGACATTCGGACAATATTCAAAATGTAAAAATAGGTAGTAAATTTTTGCTGTTGAAGGGAGTAAAAGGTAGTAAAAAAGTAGGAAAATTTGGAAGTGACATATCAGTAGACACTTCCCCCCCAGGGGTATACAACTATTGTATCTATGGGAACTAGCTCTCCCAGGGGGCCTATGTGAGGGCCAGAGCTAAAGTTTTGGTAGGCTTTCTTTTTGTTGAAATAGAATAGGTTTTGTTTTGTTACGGACCATCTTTTTTCGGTTCACTGCTGTCCTGTTTTTCAGCACCTACTACTTTCTTCTGCAACTTTTTCTTGTTTCATGAACTTCTTTCTTAGTTTACTGTTTCTATGCACTTCGTGCATAGATTCCACATTCCCTAAACTCCATACTAAATTGTACCTTAATCCTTCCTCTCTTTGAACATCTTTGTCGTGCTAAAAGGAGGCTAAAACTTTCTTGTATAATAATGATAATAATCAGTAGACACCCTGCAGTGCGTCATGCAAAGTAGAGCCACGTAAGACTTATGAGAAATTAGGACCTTCATAATGACTGAAACTTTTTAGATAAAGTTTTAAGAAATATTAAAATGAACAAATTCAAGACCTAACATTAATTAATAGTTGCACATCTGTTTATAAGCTCACTTGCTATGAGCTTTGTTATTATCCCACCTATTTTTTCCTAAAGATATGAGCAAAAAGGGATTGAAGTGTGGTTTCATAACAACTGAAGAGTGTGTTATTCTTTCAGACGAGGATAGCCTGGCTGGGACGAGCTACAGCGGCGTGGAGGAGTCTCCTGTGGCGCGCTACGGACCGACGAGGCCTTCCATTGGTAAGGCATTTGATTGTCTTTTCTGATGTTGCTCTAATCTTCTATCAGTATACCTCTTTATTTATTATTATGTACGGGATGGGTGTTCTCTTTCGGCCAATATTGCAGGAAGTGCTTGAACATAGAATGCGAGGAAAGTCTGTGAGTCGTGTTAGTGTTACAAAAACTATCGTTTTCTTGTCTTCTAGAAGAGGATTGAAACATATTTTGTCAACTTGAACTTTTGGCTTGGAAAACTAAGAGGTGTTTAACTCTTCATGTGGGGCTTGAGGTCAGCATTGTGGGGCATGTACCTGGTGTCGTGCATCATGTGGCGCCGCGGTCCGTAATCAGATGGGATTTTTTTCTGACGCGAAGGCTCCACACAGTTACCGTGCTGTGCAGGTGCAGGTCGCCGAGTATCATAATCACAGAAAGGAGCATGACCTCTCTTTTAAGTACTTGATAGCAGCTGGTAAACTTCATGTATTTGAATTGGCCGTTAGTCCGTTAGATGAGTGAAGAGTAAGTTATTTTTAGCCGTGGTTGTTGAACTTCTTACAAATCTATTACCTATTTGCTTTAGGGCCTGTGTTCAGCGCCGTTATAAAATTATTACGTCAATGGCAGATGCGTCTATCTAGATAGTATAAAAAAATCTAACAAACAAATTGAACTAAGCCAGTGGCTTCTTTAATGCAGTACATCTTGGAATGCTTACTGGGCTACAAGACGGTTTCTATCTAAGAACTCGGTCTCGTTCAACTTCCAGACCCGAAACATCTACGTTGGAATAACTTACTTTTTTGCATTGTGATTGAATGCTTCACAGCTTATTTGTTTTGCACACTGAAGGCCTTTTCATTTTTGGGGAGAAAAACCTGCTGGGTGTGATTGATCGTGAAATTGCGGTTTTGTTTGCATGGCGTATTAAACGAACACACCTTCTAGATTAGCTGTGGCCTAATCTATTAACGTATAAATTTTGTGCTCCGATTTTAGACCTTGTGGGGTTTCATGTTAACCGGATTTATAACTCAAGAGGCAATTGGGGCTGAAAATTGTTCGTGTACTAGTTCAGGTTGTTGGAGCACATCCTTTAGTTTGAGCCTGTTGTATCGTTTGCCTTTCTTCGAGGGAGCTAATGTCACACGACGGATGCGCTGCTCAGAAATTTCAACATCAAAATGCTCAAATTTTCAATATTTATGTTGATGGAATAAATATTCGTGGGATACCTTTAGGCCAAATTTATTGCTAATATTGTTATTTAAATATACACTATAGTTCGCGCGTATGACTGGGGCGTAGTAGTTTTATGTAAGAAATTTATTTCCAGTTACGATTGTGGGCACTGTAGTTAGAATTATGTTTGTCAGCGTTGGATACATTAACGTACTTGCCTATCTGTGCAGAACTTGGGTGAGGCAGCCAAGATCTTGGTGTTAGCTGAGCGCCTTGTCGGATGATTAAATTTTAGATAACGTGGTTATAAATTCGGTTGGCGAATTTAGCAGGCGTGTGATCTAAAATCAAAGTGAACTAAAGGTCTCGCTATTGTGTATAATTTGTGTTCGCTCCCTGAGTTGTGCTGGTGTGCGTCGGTGTCGCCTTTGTGATGTCAACATCTTAGGTACAATTCTTGCTTCCACTCGTGTGTACCAGAGCTTGGCTGATGTTTTTAGCTGCTTCGCCACTGGCGTGTTTGCGCCGCATGTTAGTGAAGTCTAATGTATGTATATTGCCAAACTCCTCTTTCAAAAAATTGTGTATTAGTTATGCCAACGTCTGCTATTGACTGCTGTGATTCGTTCTTTTGAGCTAATCCGTCAACTGCTTCATGATGCATCAATTCAAGTTTCGAATCAGAATTAAGGATGACTGTGTAGCAGGCGGCACGAAATGAAGTTTCTTGAACTTGGTGTCCTCTTCTTAGCAATGGGGAAGAAAATTTCATTGTCTGGTCTCCTGGTTTCTGACATAGTTTGAAAATGATTTAATAATTATGTGACTATCTTTAAATTCTATACAAGTCTCAGAAATATGTACAAGTGTGAAATCCTGGTCATTGTTTGGCCTATTAACCAAGTTAGTGAAGCCTTCTCAATTGTGGCGTTGTGTTTTGTCATTATAATATTTAATACCAACCTTGTTGTGGTTCACATAAGCTCATTGAAGAGCTTTTGTATGTAGAAAATATTTAAAGAATGTCCTTGTTGAAATCTGTAAGATTAATGTTGACTTGACTCATAATCAATATATTTTTGTACTGGCGCTTGCCTGTCAGTAATGAAGTGCAGCTCTCTTCTTCGACCTGTTGCTTGATACTTACTCGTGCTATAAATGCGCCAGCCTATCTGTAAATTTTCTGTGATCACGTATTCTGCAGTCAAAAATTAAAACCATCTGCACGGAAAAAACGGCGGTTCACTCGACACCATCTCATTAATTTTGCACGAGAAGGTGATTACCGTTGCTTAGCAGCGCGTTGTATATGTACATGGCTCACTTCTCTTGTTATACAATGCACATGTTGCCTAATAGCTCGTGTAAATGATCCATTTGTCTGCATTATATGCAGTCCCACAGAATTCTTCGTGTGGTCTCTCCTCTCATTGTATTGTTGGTAATGATGGTTGTATTTTCATGGGAGTTGAGAGCCTGCATTCGAAGTTGCAGTGTCATGGCTGCCACCAGTATATTACCAAGGATCTTCGCGGTATCATTTAACGTTGATGGGCAGCACTGTTGATGCATTCTTCTATTTTCAGGATGCTAACTGCTCGTGGAACGAATTTTTTTTTAAACTTGCATTCAATGAGGACTCCAGCTTTACCATGTGACTTTACCCGGTAGAGTAGGTAGTGTTATTTTGCCTTTCAAACTAGCAGTTGGCGAAGCGTGATGAGGGATTTTATTTTAGGGTACTGCTCACACTTCCTTTTTGTTCGCGAAGGAGACTCACCTAACATGCAATCTATTGCACGTTCCACGCGTATTATATGGCATTTTCTCCAGTACCAATGGTATGGTATTTGACATGCTTCTTGAAACTGATGAAAATATCCGATTTGATGTTGAAAGCCTACGTATTCTGACATTGGACTTGAAACAAAATTAAACATGGAAGAACATGTGTATCAGGAATTTTGATTCATGACACACCGAACTTTTTGCCAAAAGATTTCACTTCCAGTGAAAACGACATGTTCTATTTTCATATGCTCCTTCCAAAAATGAGCTTGTTTGCCGAGAAAACTGCAAGCGCAGCTGAGAGCAGTAGGAGCAGCCGAACCGTTGCTGCTGCATTTCTGGTGCAGCCTCACAACCGTAACAAGTGGTGTCAACATAACCCCATATCGGGGACTAAGAATTTATTGGTGTTAGCAGTATTTTGATTGAAGCCTAGTTTCCGTGTTTGCTCTACTCGGCGCTACTTCAATTGACACATTTACTCTCCAAGGAAAAAATGTGAGGGCCCGAGTTTAAGGTTAGGCAGGCTTTTTGTTTTTTGAGAATTGGTTTTTGGTTTAGTTAACAGGCAATCAGTTCTCGGTTCGCTGCTGTCGGTTCATTTCAGTGTCTATAACTCTCTTTTTCAACTGTTGTCTTTGTTCAAACTTCTTTAAACCATGTTGTTTTCATGCGGAAGGCGTGGAGGACACCTTAAGTATAGATTCCTTATTCGCTTAATTCCATAATGAAAGGGGTCTTCTTCCTTCATCTCTAGAGAACACATTTGTTGTAGTTGGGGAGGTTTAAATTAATCCATAATTAGATTTGTTACATTGTTTTATTTACAGGGAAAGTAAATATTAAAACTCCACAGTTCCACCTCCAAGCATTTAAAAACTTTTATTATGAGACTAGTAGAAATTTAATTTTGATATGCCTCTGTTCTTCGACTGAGGAGTACTTGCTTAAATGTTCAAATAGAAAAGGATCAGAACTGATGAACGTATTTAGTTAAACCGTACTCTCCTTGTCTCGTGTGTCAGCCTATTTTCTGGATGTAGCTTAGGCTGAAGTGAGAAATATATTCGGAAATCTCATTTAGTCTATCTTGACACTTTCTCACTGAAATGAAAAGTAATGGTTACCATTGGTTTGTTCTGCATAAGGCAAAATTCAGACGCTGTTCCCATCCCAGCTATTCTTGAAGGCTTGACAAAACGCCTCGGTAGCATTTCTTTGGGAGTCGGAGGGGGGAATCAAGTGTCATCGTCCAATCAAAATTACGTTGAGTCGCTGCTGAAACTTCCTTCTCGGTTACTACTCGAATTTTGAATGACCGTTAAAAAAGGCTGAAAGTTTCACGAAAAACATTTGTGATTGCAATGTTGACAAAAGAGGCATCTTTTTGTGCCTTGCAGATGATGATGATAGGGTCGATGAGCTGACTCGTAGCTCTCCGTCAACCACCAAGCAGCAATTTGGAGGCACTGAGCGTAGCACCTCTTCTTCCCCAGCACCGACCCCTCCTTCTCCTTTCAGTAGGAATAGACTCCCCAACACCGCTCTCACTCGTTCTCAGCGCCGCCCTATAGCTCCCAAACCTTTGGAGGATTTGTACGAGCCACAAGTGCCTGCTGAAGCCCCGGATGTTGTTGAGACCGACAACTTGTCCATGTCTCCTCCACCATCCCCTGAGCCTCCCTCACTCAGCCTCAACTTTGCCAACCTCACGCCCATCGAATTACCTCCTCCTAAGCCCAAGAACAGAAGGATCGGCTCCTTCAACGAAGTTCCTGACGAAGCTATTGTATCTACTGATGAACAGGGTCATCGTCAAGAGTCAGGATATAATCCTTTCAACGATGATGCTTCTAAGCAGGACCTCGAGAAATTGCCAAAAGCTGTAAATCCATTTGATGAAAAAGTATCTGCTAAGAATCCGTTTGATGGAGAAGAAAACACAAATCCGTTTGTGAATACCAGTGAGAGCAAGAACCCGTTCGAAAATAATACTGAAGTCGTTGACGATGCGCGACAGGGTACCGAACCACTTGTTACGAATTCCGCCAGCATCTCGTCCAGCTCGGCGTCAGTCAAGTCTGACAATAAATTGGACAGACACGTGAAGAAATCTCGTGCTCCTCCTATCCCAACCCAAGAGCCTGAAAAAGAGATAAGCTCGACTCACGATGCTGAAATCAACCATTCCACGATTGCAAAGGCAATTGAAGATGAAAATGTGACTGAAATGGCTCACCGGCGCTTGAGTGTGCCTGCACTTGCTAGTGCTCGTAGGCCGGAGACTTCTGGAAGTTCTTTTGATCAGATAAGTCGCTCGGACTCGGGGAACGCACTGGCCGGGCAGCAGAACGAGATGTTCCCGCGCATGAGTGCCGCTCAGAGCTCCAGGGGCGACAGCAGAACTTCTTTGGACCTTCACGATAGTCCTCGGTCGGTGCATAGTGAGGCGAGCTCAAGGGGGGCGGCCAGTGGTGCGACCACATCTGTGTGCTCACTGAAGGAGGAGGGTGTTGTTGGTGGGGGTGGAGGTGCTGCTATCGGTGCTCGTAGCGCTGCTATGGTGCGCGGGGGCTCCGTAAAAGAAAAGCGCTCCTCGCAACCTTTAGAAGACGAGTGGGAGAGGAAACTCTGTGGCAGAAGAAGCAGTGAGTAAAGATCTGTACACATTGTAAATAAATTGTGATTATGTGTTTAGCTTTTATTAGTTGCTAGCAAAATTTCAATGAATCCATGCTATTTTTATTTTATACTTGACTCCCGTATCCAAATCTTCATTTGCCACTGTAGTCCCACCCTTCGTTGTAAGCGGAGTTCTGTATGTGCTTATTTGCTGAGGGTTGATTCCCTTGGATGATTCTTTTGGTCTGATACTTTATGGTTGTTTCGGTCTCTATCCCGCTTTTTCCTCATCTCCTTTTTCATTTTGTTGCTTTGCTTCAGTTGCTTTGCAATAGTGATAAGGTAATCGCTTCTTATTAGAGTGTATGTCTTTGTTTGGTTTTGTTATTCAATTTCGTGAAGCTAGTCTAACGTTCATCGATTTTAATTATATCAGCAATTTGGTTCTTCTGTTTCTTACAAATCTTTTTTCTCGTTTTCGATTGAAATATAATTATATAGTAGTTATGTCATGGTATTTACATTCCTCACCGCTTTGCATTCTCGCCAATTAGTAGAACTTGTGTGATATTCCTGAAATCATTGGGATGCCGTAATCGTTTCACTTCTTTCATTGTCGTTATTTTTCATCTTGTTGGAATGCTATTTTTTGCTACCGTAAACGCATATTACACTTCATGTCATTGTATATTTTGGTAATTATTTTATTTCAATCTCGAAAGAAATTGGTTATGATGTTCTGTGTCGAAAATATTCAGCAACGTTGTTTGACAATTCTTCATACTGTCTTCTAAATGATTTACCGACTTCTCACGTACATCATCCATGTAGTGGAACTCGAGACTTGAGATAACACATTGCAGAACACACCAGTGTGTTCAAAATTTCTTTCCGAATACTATACTATTCACTATGAGTCAAGTAAAAAGTGAAATAACTTTCCATGACATGTTTTTGCCAAGTGAATAGAGTAATTGATTGTGTGAACGTTGGTTGGAAGAAGGATCTCGATGTTACCCACGCTCGCAGTTTGTTCACTTCTGAACGAGAAATAACCGTTAGAGGGAGGTGTCTTGAGCTTCGTGGGACAGCTTCTGCCCGTGTATTTTTAGTGCATTGGTGCAAATTTTGATGAACAGGAATTTATTTTTCCCTGCCTTTCTAATGCAAGGAGAGGTAGTGCAATAATAGATTTCAGGTGTTGTATTCTATTTTACTTAATCTACGCTATAATATCCATTGTCTTCGCTGGAGTGGAATGAGCCGAGCGTAGTTACACTTTGCACTGTGTGCTTGCACTTGACCCAGTTGACACTAACCCCGAATTAACGGGCCCTACTGCACACAAATTACCTGGCACCCATCTGGGGCCGGTAACGCTGAAATAATGATAATCAATGACAAGCGGAACAAGACTAGCTTAGGGGCTCACCTGAAGATTTCGAAAATATGTTCAGGCGAACACTCTTCAATGTAGCCGGCTGTCGAGGACGCAATAGTCCCCGGTAGCGAAGGTCGGTTTGCTGGAGTGCCGCGGAGCACAAAGAAGATGCACCCGCGCTCACAGCTTAGTTCAGTCTGACGTGTCGACCTCTGGCAGACACGCTCGTTAGCTTGCCCGAATCCGTTGCTATGGCTTGGGACTCGTAATCAAAAAGTGCAGACGAACGTTTTAGTGTTTGAATATACGTTTTTCGCCGAAGATGTGAGGAACCCCCGCCATTGCTCCGCTTAGTCGTAAATTACCAGCGTTATTAATTTTTAGGCTGATTAAGAGGATCACAGCCCAAGAAATTTATTGCGGAAGGCCTTTAAATCTGCCTTACAAAGTCCGCAAAGGACCACAGCGTTCGAGCAATGGCTAGAATTTCGACAGCACGAAATGGATCGAGGTTCGAACCTAGAAACGGGCTCATTCACTGTAGCGAGCAGCTTCCGTGGTGATAGTAGAAAACGGAGAAAGCTGTTAGAAACGATTTTGAGGGACACTCGTTTACTCTCTAAGCTTGGACATGACTTCTTCCGTTAGATTGAGGATTCACAACCCCATTGTAATTACAGCGCGATTGAAAAAATGAAGCGAGATGAAAGTTAGGTGAGTTGCACTGTTGTTGAAGTAGAATAGGTTTTTGTTTTGTTACGGACCATTTTTCGGTTAACTGCTGTCCTGTTAATCAAATTCTTTTACTTTCTTCAACTCTAACTTTGTTTTTTGAACTTTTTGACTCTCTGTTTCTATGGGAACTGTTCTTATGTGAGAACATAGCTTCTGCATAGATTCCACGTTCCCTTCATTCCTTACTAAATGGTTCCCTCCTTCTCCCTCTTTTTCGTGCACCTTTTGTAGTTGTTATGGAGGCTTAAACTAACTCATTTAATCTTGTACACCGATCTTAAATGAAATATACCGATCTTAAAAAATGCCTTTGATGAAAATAGTAAATAATTTTAATCCACATGTTCACAGTGTCCCTCCCCCACACCCATCAAATGCCTACACATGTTGCAGGTGAGGAACTCGTAAAGAGGTGCGCTGACGGAAATGTCATTTAGCTCATTTTTTTGGTCTTGGCGCTCCGCACGGATATGTAGGACTCCTGAGCTACAGTCTGGGCCTGTAGGGAGTCGGCTCATAGCGTGTCATCGTCAGTGTACCACTCAGGGAACTGGTGCGTAGCCCTAGCTGCCCACCCTGGAATCGGCATCACTTGTAAGATTTTTACGGGTTTAGATTTGGAGTTAGATAAATCTTATCTTTCATAACTACTCATTTCTCTCTCGTATGGGGGGCTGGCGTATCGTGCAATGGATGCCCTACATGGCTCCGTTTTTGTGGGTGTTTTTATCTCCTACATTCGTCTCATTTTATCGAGCTCATAAGACGGAGGTGCTTTCAGTTTGTGCTTTGTTGTCGCGCTCAAATTTATATTTGCTTTGAAATTCAACTAGATATTGACTTCCTATGTGGTGACCGCCTTGATTGAACATAAATCAAGATTCCGATTTACAACAATAATGGTTTTAATCAGCAAACCGCTTGCTTATTCGGTGGAGTTAGGCTATCTGAGCCCGAGTGTTCGCTTCAGAGGCTTGGAGGCAGGCTCCACTCCACGGCCAGTAGCGCGTATTCCTGCACTCGTTAAAGGCGCTGCGGTCTGCAGTGATCTATATTTTAATGCATTAAAAAACTAAAATCCAATGCCATTGAGTCACACTGATTTTTGTCCAACTAAGTTGAGCATCCGTCATTCCTCTGTCTCATACCTGAATTAGTTATGTTTTTGCTCGAAAGCATTTAATTCTCTAACGACGATTATTGAAATGTACGAACTTGGAGTGTCTGACGTCAATGTCTTGGTGAATTGACCTTGACGCAGCCGTTGGCTTCTACTCTGGAAAGAAGCACATAAAAAGCTTGTTCGGCGTGCAAGTTGACAGCGTTCTGTCTCAAACGCTTTATAATCTCGCGTTCTTGTTTGATCCGTCAGGAAGCATACGGTCGACTTTAGGTTTAGGCTTGTGTTTCCTGTACTAAGAAGACTGGTGCTGTCTAGGGAGATCTTGTTCTGAACCCTCAGCTAATATAGATAGACCTAATATAGATAGACTTTGATCTTTTCTTGCGCACTTGAATTCTCTCAGTTTTATGTCTTCTCCTCTATTTCATTTTTGTCTTTTCTTCTTGCTTCTTAACTTGCTGTTCATATGTGCTGGGTATCTTGTGTGGGAACACGCCCTTCTGCCACAATTTTCCACTTCTATTGTCAATACTAGACGATCTCTTCTCTCCGCTCTCGTGAGATAGTTGTAGCTGGGGTGTCTTTAACTAACTAATGATAATGGTATGGTGATAATCGTGGTTAGTATGAAAATATGATAATCGATAATCTGCTTAGCTGTGTCGAATTTCTAACTAAAGCGTTTTTTCCCTCGAATATACTCGAAATTTGACTTTCGAGAAATTATTCTGAGAAGTTTCATTATCCTGACTCTAGAGGATGTTAGTCAAAGTGATCTTGAATTTCATCCTCATTAAATCTCACAAATGAAGTGGCGCGTGTCATAGTGTTAGGCAACCTGGCACATTTGCCGGCGTGCCGCCCACCGTGAGATGCCGGGCGGGCGGGCGGCAGCGGCGGGGGGGCGGCGCGCAAGCTGGGCTCTCCTGCTGCGAGCCAGGTTCACTTCTTCACCATTTCTCTTAGCACTTTCGTACTGTCTGCCCTCGTTCATCGGAACGTTCCAAGTTCATGTACGAGTCGGAACCACTCATTGCACTGACGGTTAGAAACGTTATTGAAGCCCATTAACATAGTTCTGTTGAAGTTGGCTTTACGTATGTGATTTACATTTTTGTAGTAAAAGGCGACCGTACTTGACTTATTTTTTACTCTAGCTTCGACTAGTTTGAAACAACACTTGCAGAAAATTTTCTGTACTAGATATGTTTGTTTCGCCGAAGTGCCTCTAATTATTCCTAATGTCCTGTCCTGTCCTGTCCTGTCCAATCCAATGTCCCTAATAGTCCAGTACAATTCCTTTAACCCTAAAGGCTTATCCCTCATAATGCACGTATAACTTACTGGTATTTAACGTCTGCCAATTCAGCCATCTTCTAATTTTCTCCGTCTGAGTACCTGCTTCGTCTAAGTAATATTTGCACGAGATGAGAATTTTTGTTTTAAAATGATCCTTGATTCTATTTGTGTTGTTCGCAACTACCAAGAAATATATTCAGTTGTAAATATAAAGTTTCATTCTTTGCTATGTTTAGCAAGAAGCTCTTTTAATTTTTTGCATTTCTCAATAATGAATGCTAACCTGAGTCTTGTGTAATGCTTCTATCTAAATTTGGCTTGGACCTCTGCAAGATAACGAAGATTTTTTTAGTTTTTGAGCTTAGCAAAGTTGTTTCTATTGTAAACATGCATTTTGTGGATGGACCGCATCCTTTGTGGGAGCCGATAAATACGGTGTCGATTTTGTTTTATTTTAGGCTATCCATTCTTTTATTATGATTGAGTACTTCCTTCTTGGAATCATGCTCATCTGACTCAGTCACATTCCCTGTTATTGCACTTTCTACGGTCATGGCAGAGAATCATTTTGAATTACAATTGCACTGTTTCATTATTCTACTCCTAGTTAAGCACAATTAAAAGATTTTTTGTGTCTATGCCGCGTGATGGGAAAGCTGTGACTAACGTCGCTGCCAACGCACTTGTGTTGTATTTATTCAAGACTTTGTTTCACCTTTGGTTTTAACTTCTGTTTCACATTTGGTAAGAAGGATCTAGTCGATAATTGAGAAATGTGATATAACAATAGCCAAAGATTTGACACATGGTAGTACAGATGTCATGATATTAACTCATTTAATTTAAAAATCACTATCACTCATGCCAAAGTTGTTATTGGCGCGGTCTGTAAAAATTAGCGTAATTCTGTACAAATTTCATCAGCATTCAGTGTGAATTTGGCTTGGAGTTCATCATTAGTAATAGAATAGAAATGACCTGGGACCATGAACTGATTTGTCTTGGGCGTATTCCCCCTCAGGATGATTCTACCATTGTTTTTATGGGCGTTAGCTCACCCAGGAGGAATAGGTAAGGTCACGAGCTGAGAGTTATGTGGGCCTCCTTTTTGTGAAAATGAAATGTTTTTGTTTTGTTAAGGACCATCTTTTTCCTGTTCACTGCTGTTCTGTTTTTCGGCACCTCTGATTTTAGTCTTGAATTTTTATCTTGTTTCCTAAACTTCCTTTCCAACTTATTATTTCTATGCACATGGGAGCCTGTGCGGAACCCAGCTTGTACATAGATTCTATGAGCGCTTAAACTACATACTAATAGTGCCTTCATCCTTCCTCTCCTTGAAATTCTTTGTTGTGGTAAGGGAGGCTAAAACTAACTTGTAATCTATCGCTGGCGTATTTATGGTCAAGATTTAAGAACACCAATGACCGGAGTCGAGCTTTGGTCTTCAGGTCCATCCGTTTGCTCAGTTGTGACCACCGTTGCCGTCAGTGTCTTGAGTTCGCCAAGTGTTGAAATGCGAATAAGGAAATATAATAGTGGAAATTTCAGCCCCATCTCTTTAAGCAAGTATAAATGTATGAAATCCTAATTAAATTTCTAATTTCTTTGAATGTCATTTACTGGGATCCAGTGCGATGTACGCTCGCCAAGACTTGCAGCCCTCGTTCACGATTGCGTTGCGATCGTTACTAATTCAAAGTTGAGAAATTCTCTATGTAGAAATCCATATCATGTTATTTATTCGATTAATATTAAGACCTCCTTAAATATTTCTTAGGCTGATATTTCTTGTATTTCTCTCATACGTGATTTCTCATAGCCATGACAGTCACACCAGGGCCACATATGTCCTCCCTTATGCCGTCGAATTTTCCTTCAGCTTGAACTTTTTCAAGCTCGTTTTTCCCTTGGCGTGCTGAAAGGTATTTTTGCTGGCTATACTGTGAGGACTGTCTCTGGTTACGAGGCTCTTCTTTGTCTTTCTCAAATGTGTGCCGAGTTTCCAAGAGTACACTCGCCGGTGTGCCCTTTGAGTCTCGGTTGTTACTCTTAGCCGATCAGAGCAGGGCAAGCCACTCCTGCCTTGCCCATTAAGTTGAGTGATGAAGCTTGGCCTTCGTTTTGTTTGTCTATGTCTCTCCATCTCCTCGTGTGAAGCCCCGACGCCCTCCTGCTCCACGCCTACTTCGGGTATCTTCAGTATTTATTCATATGCTTCTATATTGAATTTGTGGCTTATTGTTTCCTGGCTTTGTTTCCCCCTTGTTTTTTTTCTTGTTATGCTAAAATGTTCCGTCAGTGTTAAAGCCCTTCCTTTAAATATTATGTTTGATATTTAATCATGTTTTAAGGATCCCTTGGGGTTTGGATTGAACGAATTTGATTGTAAAGGTGAAACCGTGTGTGTAAAATAAATGTGCGTTTTTTCTTTATTATTTGTGTCATGGTCTTCTTAACGAATTTTCCCAATTCTTTTTGTCAGCTTTTTGTCAGCTTTTTAGCTTTACACCATCTGATACGGCGTGATAAAGCTAAAAAGTGGAACATAATTTATTGTTGAGTTGGTTACTGCTATCGCAAATTTTTTTTAATTTTTTATACTCGTGAGGAGTAACTAAATAATTCGTTATCACATTTTTACATATTGTAGGAGAGGAAGAATGAAATACGAGGAATTCTTTGTCACTCCTACTGGTCTCTTCTTGTGAGGCGCCAATAACACACTTTAGCCTCTAAGCTTGGCGGCACCTACTGGTTTACCCGTGATTCATGGTGTCACTGTCACACTTTACTTCACTGTAACCACATCCTTTGCGTACTCGTCATTGTAAGTTCAGCCCTCGTACAAGATCATGTGGCTAGTGGTTATCCCCCCCATTCAAATTGGTCATTCGTACACTTGAGTCTGTTACTCAATGCAACAGCCAATCTCCACCAGGCAAGACTTGTGGCGCCCTTTTTTTCGTGTTTCTGGTTCTTCTATTTCTCACCCAAAATTCTGCATCCTTATAAAGCCAGCTACTGTCGCAAAACGTGTACTCCAGCCTCAGTTCAGATATGACGCACGGCGCCTCTCCTCTTATCTTTTGAAATACTTTTCTCTCATTCACGTGTTCTCCTGTTCCGTTTTCGGTTGTCTATTCATTTTATTTGAAAAAAGTCATTACGTTTTCGAAAACGTTGTGCACATTAAGCTTTTTTCTTTTCATGATTGAATATCTGTTTTTTTTTGCGTGATTGAAAACCTTTCTCAAAACACCTGAAGACTGGTTAGTATTGATGTTCATGCTTATTATTTTTGAGTTTAATGCTTTTATGCAAATATGTATTAATCTCCTCTCTCTCACACTTGCGCCTAAAATTGTTTATGAAAACACAGCCTCTTAACTCTTTCACAATTCTTGGAAGTATGCGATCTCGTCTTGCATGTTTTAATATCGTGTATTTCGCTCATTTTCAACCCTAATGAGTATCCAGTGCTCTGTGCTCTGAAGCAACTGCTAAAGTTGTACGCAAACATGCAATGGAATATCTCGGTACTTTCTCGTTGAGACCTAATTGTCATCTGAGATTTAAACTAACTTGGCTGAGACATTACTAACGGTACTTATTTACATGGACTGATGGTTTATTTTGATCGACATTTTCATCATGTATTTGTAACACCACTTGCTTCACAAGGTTATCTTCCATGACCTTTTTGGACGCAATGCTATTTTATTACATAAAAATCACTTCAGTTTCAGATTTCAAGCTTTGTCACGTAGAACCTCTGAATAAAATTCATGGTAAATGAATGTTGAGTTACGTCTTTCCCAGCGAGTCATTACTCTCCCTGATCAAGGTCAAGGGGGTTGCAACTTGTGTATGTATGGCTATTAGTATTTCTAGGGAAAAATGTGAGGTCTCGAGCTGAAGGTTTGGTAGGCTTTCTTTTTTTTTGAAATGGAAAAGTTCGTATGATTTCTTACGGACCATCTTTATTTCAGTTCACTGCTGTCTTACTTCTCAGCACCTACTACTTTCTTCAAATTTTATCCTGTTTCGTAAGCTTTTCTCTGTAACTGCTGTCTCTGTGTTTTGAATGGGAACACGCTTTTAATGCATGAATTTCCCTTCCCCTAGATTCCATAATAAATGGTGTCTTCATTTTTCCTCTAATTGGAACACCTTTGTTGTCGGTAGGGATGCTTAAACTAATCATTTTTTATCTAGTATAAGTAATGCAGTGGTGGCGAACTAAAGAGGGAAGTTCGTGTACTGAACGTTGGGTTGTGTTTCAGTGGTGGGAAGCTTGGAGCGCCTGAGCGGTACGGGAGGCGGCGGAGGGTCATCGCGGTCCTCCCTGAACAACTCGTGCACCTCCAGCACCCACGACCTCCACCAGCAGTACTCGCCTGCCGTCTCGGACCACTACGCCGGTGCGCTGGGTTGGGGTCGGCTGTTGGGGGGCACTGCTCGCTTGGTCTCAGATCCCATTGGCGTGGACTGCACCGTACCTCTATTTTGCGTTGCTCTCTTGTCGCTAATGTGCATCGAAGTGCTGGAAAGGTCGTACAGTGTTACTTGTTGTGCATTATGGCCTTGAGTAGAACCTGATTTACCTAATGGTGATGTGCAATTATTTTGGATGTTTTTGAAATTCATTTGGAACTGGTTTAATTTCCTTAGCGCGTGTATCATTTTGCGCGTTTATTTCTCCCTTTGGCTTCCCATTTGGAGTTGAAATTATGTCTACTTTCTATCGACTGTTGAAGCCTTTGTACCGCAGTTTATACACTTTTACACTGAAATTTGACATCACTTGAGAGGATATCGCTGTTCAACTTATTCCTGAGGAACCTACCGGCACTGCTGCTTGTCTTCGGAGTAATTAGGCTTTTCTGATGGGAATTTCCAAGTTAAAAGAGTTAACAGCTGTAAATGTTCACCTCATTTCCTCATTGTTCACCTCATAGTTGTCGACCATTTACCAATTGTATAACCAATTTGCTGCGGAACTTGGCTTGCTCGTTTCTTAGTTTGTAGAACATCTTCAAAATTATTGTCGCAATTTTGCGAACATTTCGGAATTGACTGAGTCTTCGAAAAATTTTCAGCATGCCAGCGTGTCGACCATGATGCTGACCAAATCGTTGCAAGTCTTTGAAAAGATTTCGTTGACCTTACGAAAACATAAAAATCAACGTGGATTGAATAATAGTAGGAACTTTATTTTATCATTCTAATATAAATGAAAAAGTTCTGTTTTATTTTAAATATAAACTGAATAACGTTAAATCGACTACACTTAATTTGAAGGACGAAGTTAGTTAATTATCAGATTGAATTTGACAATGCGAAAACTCGGGGGTCCGACTCTAGATTCTTAGCGATAAATAAATTTTTTGTGTTCAAACGCAGCACGGTCTCGGCAATTACAGTGTACTTATTTATTTAGAGAGTTTAGTTTAATCTCTTTAGGTATAAAATGCATTACAACTAGTTTCATTTCCTTAGTTTCATGGGCTTTTATTGATTCACCGCGCATTTCAATTTGGTCGAGTGACGCTCTGTTTACTTGAAATCTTTCTTAATTCGATTACCGATAAAGTAATTGAGAGTGCATGAGATTGCCTTTTTGTGGCTAGGGAATCTTCAACTAATATAACTATAATAATAATTTCAAATGAGATGGTTTTTCTGCATGATTCCGAAGAACCTAAATATCCTCCTTCGTCATCAGTAAATTCTAGTATTGTAAAATCTGACCTTGCAGCTCTTGAGACGGCGTTTTTGCACATGTGTTGCAGGAGGCGGAACGCGATTCCCTGAAGTGAAGGCCCTGACGCTCGACCGCTCCCTCAAGCTCCCTACTTCTGAAGAGAGCTCTGATTCTGGCAAGAAGCACAAGAGGAAGGGACTCAAAAGCAGGCTCTTCTCCAAAGGTGAGCAAACGTCTTGTTCCGAACAAGATTTGGGCTCTTCATCGCTCACCGAACAACTCCGTTGGATTTGCTCCTATGGGTAAAGTTGCGAATGATTCTTCTCTTCTGTTGAATGATGTTTGTGCTCTATCGGAACCTACCCAACACTGTGACTGTGGCCCAGTTATATTCCTGTTGACTGAAATTGACGTATAGATAGTCTTGTCTTTTGTACTGGTAGGTCTAAATTTGAAGAATCTGATTGGAAAATATTTTTCTTCGTGGAAGAGCAAGACTCGCTAGAACTTTGCTAATGTATTTCTGTCTTTAGGTAGTACGCGGGGCTCATGAGGGGCTGTATGCATCCTGTATGAATAGAAGGGGTACATGTTGCGTGCTGAAGAGGTAGTATTCTCAGTATGATTGATTGACCCTTGAATGTAAGTAAGAATCTTTTTCGGTCAAGAGAAGCAGAAATATCTGCCTTCTCGAGTCTAAGGGAGATAGGAATTTCTAAAATAATGGGAATTTCCTATTCATTTTTTCATTCAGGTGATATGGAATCTGCAATACTGGCTGAGGCAACATGCTCTGTGCTTTAATGTATCAGTTGAGGGAAAATTGCTCTATGCTTCTTGCTTTTCATTTGTTTTTTTCATTTTGGGCAGAAATCAAAATATTTCCGAGACCTCTTTCTCAAACACCTTTTTTCAATGTTGTGTTCTAGCGCTCCGTAGGATTTTGAAATTATAATTTTTAATATGACTGGGTATTGTTTCCGAGCTGTGGGGATCAAAAGTATTCGGCATGCTGACTAAAATGATAATTCAAAACGAGTAAAACTGGAATCTGTATTCATTAATTTAATGGACAGTGGGTTGAGGGACTATTTCTGTGAATGGTTGATAAAGAAATGAGTTGGAGTGGTTTATCTGTTCGCAGATCTCAGGACTCCGCATTTCACGGGCATTTGTGGGATTGCTGAGCTCAACCATGGGTAGGCAGGCAGGCTGGCATTGCCTGTACTCGGCTGTGTGGCTGGTGATACTAGCGCTCATGGTGGTAGGGGCTCACTGCTCAGCTACTCGCTGCTGAACCCGCAGTTGGCATTGCGGAAGTGTGCCCTGGGTCCAGTTACTTGGTTCCAGTTTATTTCTTGTTCTTTCTATCATAACGTATTGAAGAGGGCAGCGCATCATACAACCTTCCTCTTAGCTTTTATTTCAGCTTCCGATTTTCTGTTCTCATTTAAACTTTTCAATATTGAACATGCTGACGCTGCCTCCTACAGAACTTAGTGTTGATGAGTAAAATTACGTTTATGGTCCGCCTTTCAAATGATGGTTGAGGTATGATAAATTCAGTAGACTCATGCACGGGCATTACGAATTTACCAATGAAAACGGTTGTGAACTACTACTAATATTTTAGATTTGTATGAAATCTGGTATATCAACGACTGGAGCACGTCATTGTTTTCTCCAACACATAATTGTTGTGCAAACAAGAAAACCTTGATAGGGCATAAAAAATTACGAACCTGACCAATTCTCGCTTCACCTAATTTAGCACACTCCGAACTAAACCTAAGGTAGTGTTATGTTCCTTGTTTTCGTGTAGATATTTAATTGTAGCGGCTGCGGTACGGTTTGCACCCTGATGCCTCGTTTGCGTACAGCCCTGCTGGTGGTTCAGCGATTGAACGCAAGTCTTCAGTCAGGGATCTGGGGATCGTGATCTCGGATGACGGTGGCTTCGGAGAGCACTTTAACCAGGTGGTGCTTAGGTGCAGACGCCAGATTGGATGGATCCTGAGAACCTTTAAGACGAGGGAAGCCCCACTGATGCTTCAATTGTTCAAGTCGTTAGTCCTCCCATTGGCGGAGTACTGTTGTCAGCTCTGGAGTCCGAGCACTGTCGGCGAAGTACAGAAGTTGGAGGGCGTACAGAGGACCTTCACTGCAAGGATCGAAGGTATGCGGTTGCTCGACTACTGGAAACGGCTGTCGCACCTGTCCCTGTTTTCGCTGCAGCGTCGCCGTGAAAAGTACCTCATCATATATACTTGGAAGGTCTTGAATGGCTTGGCACCGAATTTCAGGGACCAGGCAATGCGACTTGCAGCCCAGCGGCACATTCGGCGAGGGAAAACCTGTATCATCCCAGCGTTTAGTAGCAGGGCGC
>JACJUY010007898.1:24236-40931 GCA_014220935.1 Platorchestia sp. MABIK
TCGCTGCGGGGAGGTTGGCGGCGTCGTGAGGCGGCGAATCATCGTGGCCTGGAGCTGTGCTCCAAACTAAATCTCAGGAATCTCAGGCTCTATTTCGGAGTGTTCCTTAGTTGGTCTGGAATTTTATTTCATTTTTTCGTTGTCGTATCATTCAAGTATTTTTCTTTCATTGATAATATTTGTACTTTCTTTTCATTAAATCATTTAATAAAATTCTTCAAAGTAATTTCCAGGGCTTCACCATTCGTCAAGGGGATTATGATTTCTTTTAATAAGAATTAATGTACGCTTAATGAGCAAGTGACGCAAAAGTCAGTCATTCATAATGGTAAGCCTAGTCTTATTACATCGTGCGCTTCTCAGTTGTTTATTTCAGTAGAATTTTTGTGTGTTGACACTAGCAAATATTTGAGATTCCCTAAAAGCTGCCAATCGAACGCAATGATTTTTAAAACTTCTCAAGGAGATTCAACTACTGTATCTACGGGAATTAAGGCTCTAGAGAGGGAAAATATGAGGTCCCGAGCTGAGAGTTAGGGAGGCTTTCTTTCTGTCAAAATAAAATGTGTGTTGTTAAGGACCATCTTTTTTCGGTTTACTGCTCTCCTGTTTTTCTTCACCTCTAACTTTCTTCTTCAACTTCTATTTTGTTTCATACCTTTCTTCTTAACTTGCTAATTGTAATGTAATCTAATTAAAAATGATCACTAAAAGTGCACGTTCAGCATATACTAATTTAGTTACACACTTTACTATCGGTTCAGTTCCTAACGACGTTCTGAGGGGAAACAGTTAAATGCAAATAATAAATTGAACACGTTTCCTGCTATGGGTTAAACTGAAGTGCAATGTTCAATTCAAAAATTTAAAGTCAATTGTAGTGAGCAATTTTGAAAATGGCAGATATTAACTGTATTGTGCCTTCATTCAGCGTTCGTTAAGTATTGTAAATGTTGAGTTAGTGACTGCAGGTCGGTCAGCAGCATTGTGAAAATCCTCTCAGTGACCACCAGTGGGTCCCTTTGCAGGAAACGCGTCAATAAGTTGAGAACTCATCACTGATGCGAAAAGAAAGCGCCAACAGGAGTTGGTTGTAGATGCATATATATGTCTCGACAGGACAGCGTGTTAACCAGGATGGTTCCTAGTGCTGGACTGAGAACTCTCATTGAAGCACTGAATGCATTTAGAGTCTCAGTCGATGAGTATTCAACTGCACAGAATAGTCATTGAATTAAATTTAAGTACAGCTTCATGGTATGGTTGAGATCTTGAAGTACAGATAATCACGTTAACGAGTACAGATTGTCTAAAAAGAGCAATCTCCTCCCATAGGAACGAAAAGCCCAACCTATTTCCTCCTGACGTCAGAGGGTTCGGTGGTGAACTTTCCGTGCTTTGTAACGATGGTGCACCACTTCTGTAGAAGTATCGTAACTAGCCGTGTCACATCGTCACAAAAATTTTGCTCTCTCTGTCGTCCAATATTAGTATTTTTTTTAATATACTGCAACAATGGCGAGATATGTAGGTCGTGAACGCAAGATTGATCGTTTACGGATGTTAAGTAATGAATAATGTGAAAAATGGACTCTTTTAGTGTAAAATGTTCACGCACCATCTAAACATGTCGAGTAAATCATTTTTTGTGGGAAGAAACTATTCTTACTGGGTTTTCCCTTGGGATAACATTTATGTGAAGCTTTAAATTAATATCAAATTTATCGTATTACAGGGACGAGCAGTCGCGTGGAGGAGGAGGGTAGAGTTGTTGAGGGAGGCAATGACAAGCTCCCCAATGCACCCCCCAGCAACCCGCATTCCCGTCTCTCGCAAGACATCCATAACAAGTTCGCTGGCAAGAGCAGAGAGGTGAGATTATACTGCAACTATTGTCATGCTCAGCTGTGACCACGAGTTTATTTTCTTCCTCGTTTTCGAAGATATTCATTTTACCGCCCTGCGGGGTGTTGGTGGTGACTAAATTTGGTCTTATCGTGCACTCAGTAGTAAATGCGCAACTGTGTTTTCTCAGAACATAAATTACAAAAAGTGCTGAGATCACCCACATTAGACTGCGTTTTTTGCACGATAGGAGTAGCGTGCTAGTGTGAACACGTTGACGCTTGTGCCGCTGCACGGCGCTCTCTCTCTCACCAGCGAGACGAGCCACTGACGCGTGTTGCTGTCATGAGCAGGACCTGATGGAGCAGATCCTGACGCTGCAGTCCGTACTGGAGCGCCAGGTGCGCCACAGCCGGGACCTCGAGGAGTACATCGACAACCTCCTGCTGCGGGTGCTGGACGCCTCCCCGCACATCCTGCAGGCCCCCACCACGCCGCAGCCCACCAGCTCTCTGGCTCGCCGACCGAAGTGAGTCCTCGTGTTTAGGTCGGCCCTTCACTTCTGCATGATAACGAGGGGAGGGAGTACCGTATGCACCTTTGGCACCTAAACAGATTTCTGACTTTTATCCTATAAGAATCATTTTTATAACAATCGCCAGCATTCATACTTCAATACACTATTTTCGCATGAATAGGACTTCACGTCATGTTGAGGCTGATGCGCTGCAATGCGTGTGAGCTAAGTGAAGTCAACTTGGTAATTTCAGAGAATAGTGCCAGTTTTTCTTTTCATGAGTACCTTACTAAGGCTAGAAGAAGCAGAATTTTATGGTAGATTTGTGCTAAGCTGTCTTTGAGGGCGAGTGCGGCAGCGAACAAGTATTTAAAGTTATATAAAGCAAAATTTTTCTCAAATTCAACACAGGCATCTGCAAAGTATGGTGTCACATTCTTTTGTAAAATTTGGAGTCGTAGGTAGTTTATGACAAATTTACGGTTATTTTGTTGTAACTGATTGAACAAGCAGTAAAAAAACCTTAGAGTAATACATTTTCAGGTGATGGAACGTTTACGGAAATTATTCATACGATGTAAAGGAAACATTTGAATCGTGAAAGCCAGTGTAATTAACTTACTCGTTCATGCGTTAGTACTTGTTTTTCATTTTTCCCCGTTATCTATGGGAAATACCACTCCCAGGGGGAAAATGTGTGAGGGCCCGAGCGAGGAGTTAGGTAGGTGTTTTTTTTAATAAATTTTTTAGTATGTTAATGACTACCTTTTTTCGGTTCACTGCTGTCCTGTTTTCCAGCACTTGCTAATTTCTTCTTCAACTTTTATCTTGTTTCATAAACTTCTTTCTCATCTTACTGTTTCTATGTCCCTTCTGCACAGGTTCCGCGTTCCCTTATCTTCATACTAAATGGTGCCTTCCTCTTTTCGGAACGCTTTTTAGCGGTTAGGGAGGCTTAAACTAACATGTAATCAAAGCTTTATTTTTCGCAATTCTATGAGAATAACCGTACTCAAAATAACATTTTGGCTCGTCCAATATCTTTTTGCTCGTCCAATATCTTTTTGCTCGTCCAATATCTTTTTGCTCGTCCAATATCTTTTTGCTCGTCCAATATCTTTTTGCCTTTTGCACAGTAAGTTCACGTTGCAAGAAATGCCACTCTTACTCTGGGGATGAACGAACCATAATCACACTGCATTACTTGCTTGCCCTGACGTAGGTGTTGTCACACTGAGATAACACCTTCATGTTATTTGTATGACATTGACCTTTAACACGCTCACTGCCTTTTGGGGCATGAGAGTACCCCTAGGTAAATAGCTCATTTACGTATCGGTGTGAATAGAAAGCATTTCAATTATTTCAACATCTTTTTTAGAAGTGATTTAAGCATACGAGGTAAAATATAATCATACTATTACATTTTCACACTTTTGAGAAAAGATACGATTTTTTTTTTCGATCATTAAAGTCGTTCTTTCAATTTTGCCATTTACAACCTTACATAACATGAGACCGCTGGACAGCGCAGCAAACGTGTTAACGCACTGTGTTGGTGCCGTCTTCTTCGCAATGACCAACAGTTTACTGTAACTTCTGTTTCGTGCCTGGTTCTCTTCTTTTTTTCTCTAAACTTCACCCGTCATGTTGGACATTTCTGTGTGTATCCGATTTGTTGTCCTTTTCAGCGGTGTCAGACAAAAATTAAAATTTGATTTATGATGATATACATTCGATTTAAATTCTTGTTACCTTTTTGAGTAAAACTTCACGTTTTTGCTTCTAATTTATTTCATAATTGCTTGTACAGTTAGATAATTTACATTGGGTGCCAGTGCTCGGTTGCTCTCCTCATGGGCTTGGGATAGACAATAGGTTCAGACTAGTTTGGTCTCCTCAGGGGGAGACAACTATGGGAATTAACGCTTCCAGGGAGAAAATGTCAGGGCCCGAGCCGAGAATTAGGTAGGTTTTTTTTTGTTAAAATAACATAGGTTTTTGTAATGTTACGGACCATCTTTTTTTGGTTCACTGCTGTCCTGTTTTTCAGCACCTCTTACTTTTTTCTTCAACTTTATCTTATTTCATGAAATTCTTTTTTAACTCACTGTTTTTATGCCCCTTCTGCATAGATTCCTCATTCTCTTATGTCCACACTAAATGGTGCCTTTCTCCTTCCTTTCTTTGGTACGCTCTTTTTTTGTAGCGGTTATGGAGGCTTAAACTAACTTATAATCCAATCTACCTTCTTCCTCTCTTTGATACGCTCTTTCTTGTCGCGGTTAGGGAGGCTCAAACTAACCTATGATCAAATCCAATCTCAGACAAATATGGTTTATCTAAGCTATGGGGACTGTTGCTGCCTCAGCCATAGATAGGGTTTCGGGACTTCTATCTTTCGTGCGCACTTCGCTTTTTTCAGTTTTTATGCCTTTTCGCTATTTTTTTTGTGCCTTTTCCTCTCCTTGCTTCTCCTATCATGTATGGGAACACACCTCGTGCATAAATTCTCCGTTTTCTTCAGTCCATATTGAAAGGTTATTTTTCTTCGTTCCCTGAGATCGCATTTGTTGGGGCTAGGGAGTCTTAAGCTAATTAATATAATAACGCATCGTTACTCTTGAGTCGATGTATTAAACACCGCTGTTTGTTTGCAGGTTTTAGGTGCGGGCCATGATTGTCCCGGCGTTGCAGCTGGACGCTCGCCTAATTCTGGCTTCGCACCTGCCCTCTGCGTTCAAACTTGGTTCAATTATCAAATAGTTCGGACGGTCCAGGCCTTGTGCCTAAGTGTATTGTATTGAATGTGTGATCAGCGTACGTTTTCATCATTACAAAATGTTCATATGCCAGTTGAACGCAGTGGCACAATGCTGGTTTACTAAGCAAAAGATTTATGTCGCTCCACATTGTGTGTATTGAGATCTAAATTTTGCTTCATTCTTAATATCCCTTGTAAGTTGTTCTCTAATAGAGATCGTACACGGTTTTATGCACGCAATTGAAAAGCCTTGATGTTTTATCCCGGAGAATTTTAAGCAATGTAATTCCTTCCACCTTTAATGGAAACGAATCCTTGGGTCTTGAATCCGTCCATTGCATTGTGTTAACTGCAGTTACCTTTTTTAGATCTTTTTGTGTCTGTAATATTCCTATTTCTCTCGAGACTAAAGAAACTTTCGTGAAGTTTATTTAGTAACATTCTGGTATTGTCTGTTTCTTTTTTGAACGCCGATGGAATTTTGTCTTAACACGCATTTTCTTTAAGGTGCTTCTCATGTCACTCTATTATGCTTAGTTATATTTATTATTGCTTCTATGTTGTGATTCTGGGTTGATAATTTTAGCGAATGTTGTGCGATAAGTCTAAGGAAATTCGGTTTTGATTCAATGGTAAAAAATAAACTGCCGTCTACATATTCCTGTCATTCATGAAATCTTAAGCCAATACTTCCATATTATTCTTCATTTATTCAGAATGTATGAAAATTTATATTTATTCGTGAGCGTAAAAGCTTCCTAATTTTAAGGTAACCAGTCGTTTGCTGCAATGCTGCAGAGAGATCTTGTGTCTGTTGAACATCTCCAAAGTCCGTTGTTGTTACTGGAGATTTAGTGCGGAATTGTATCCGTGCTACGCCGTATTCGAATCGGATTTGAATCCTCCAGGTTTTGTGCTCTTAGTTCGGTCTTCGACGTATGGCTTTACTTATAAATTCTCCTGTGGTTCTTTTTATGGTGCGTGTGTCAGTGTGGTTTCGTGTTCGTTCCTGCATATCAGGGTTGAATTGTAGATTTTTCAAATTTATTTCATCTCGTGGAAAATACCATACTTCCTAATGGCGCGATCGTCAGCTGTCCAAGTATGGGCAGAATTTGTGCATGAAGAGTGTGATCTCTTGAATTTATCGTTAACAATATGTCCAGCGAATATTTACTCGAACCCCTCCTCAAAATTGTGGTCACAAATCACTCGATTCACGTATCTTCAATAATTAATGAAATAATGGACCGTGTATTACGATCCGAGTTGAGGTTTATTGGCTCCATGCATTGCATCATATTGCTTGTGAATGCATAAACCCTATTTCTGTTTTGCTACTCCGATGAGCTTTCATTTTGAATGGGGCTTGAAAATATTCCCTTAGCCGTCATTTCGCTTCTTGGTTTATTTTGAAATTTCTAGCTTTGAAAAATTGCAATAATTTGTAGGCATATGCTTTGAGTATTAGCGTCTCGGTTTCAAATAGTCACGAGTGGGGGCTGCTCGCGAGCATCTCTCCGTTATCGTGCGCTGTGGAGGTCAACCCTAAACAAATGGGGTCAAATTTGTTCAGCTCTAATGCTAGAAGTTATGTCTCTCCTTGTGTCTACGCCCCTCAGGGGGGTTTCAACTGTTGTATCAATAGAAATTAGCAGTCCAGGAGGAAAATCTGAGGTCTCGAGCTGAGAGTTAGGCCTTCTTTTTGTTGAAATAAAATGTGTTTTGTTAAGGCCGATCTTTTTTTCAATTTACTGCTGTCCTGTTTTTTAGCGCCTAATATTTTCTTCTGGAACTTTTATCTTGTTTCGTAAACTTCTGTCTGAACTTACTGTTTCTATGCATCTTGTGTATGGATTCCTCCTTCCCTGTACTCCATACTAAATAGTGTCTTCTTCCTTCCTCTCTCCCCTCAGGGGGATACAACTATTGTATATATGGGAATTAGCGCTCCCAGGGGGACAATGTGAGGGCCCGAGCTGAAGGTTAGGTAGGCTTTCTTTTTGTTAAAATAACATAGGTTTTTGTTTTGTTACGGACTAACTTTTTTCGGTTCACTGCTGTCCTGTTTTTTCAACGGTTACTACTTTCTTCTTCAACTTTGATCTTATTTCATGAACTTCTTTCTCATCTTACTGTTTCTATGCCCTTTCTGCATAGATTCCACGTTCCCTTAACTCCAAACTAAATGGTGCCTTCTTCCTTTCTCTCTTTGGATCTCATTTGTTGAGGATAGGGAGGCTTAAACTAACTAATGATCTAATCTTCCTTCCTCTCTTTGGAATGCCTTTGTTGCGAGTAGGGAGGCTTAAACTGACATCTGATCTAATCTTCTTGTGTCTACGTATTAAACCTCGGATCTACTTCCTTTGAAAGGGATATATATCTCCATCTTTAGGTGGTGACTTCAGTAAATTATGATAAACCGTCATTTTAGAAAGAATGCAACTTTGCTGTTGTGACCCCCTCCCATACGTTTACAGTGTTTTGCATTTTGTGTTCTTCATGTTTTTTCCAGTAGTTTTATTTTGTCGGTAAATTTTTTCATTACGAGGATAGTCAACGGAATATGCATTTTTCACGTGGTATTTTCTATCAATTGAATTTTAAGTTCCAATTAAAAACTGGTAGTGGTTACTGTGGGAGAATTATTCTATCAACCTTGAGAATGCTTTTTTTCGTTTTTTGCATTTAAAATTTCTTGTGGTGAAGTTAGTTGAACTGTTAGAGGCCTTGTGGGCATAATATTTATTGGTGCGTTCTGATAGTGTCTTGACAAAGAATGCTTTTTGGATTTACCTCCTTGCTGTCCTGTCCGTCTTGCATTGTATTGGCACATATCAGCGTTAACTTGTGTAATTAGACGACCTGTGGCATCAGGTTGTAACCGTCTCCTGGTTGAGGAAGGAATAACCTTACGGGAGTGAATTTCATCACCGCTAAAGGGTGCTAATTCTACAGGAAATATTATTTTAGAAATTTTCATAAAACTAAATTTTAAAATACTCCAGAATGCAAAAGGATTAAACAGGTGGCCTTTTTTCAACCAATGTTGGCTACGAGACGCCTCGCTCATCACGAGTATCCTCCGGAACTGGTACTGGTGTATAGATTTTCCGGTTTGATGTTCAAGTTCAATTTTTTATGGGTAGTGGTGCCTTTTTTTTTATTTCAGTAGTCGTTGACGAGCTCGCTGCACTACAGATTAATTTTCTTTTGCACTAGCGTTTCTAAGTCTTCTTTAGTGTTGGTCGTATTGGTCCTCCATATCGCGAGACATGTAGTTTAGGTGTAGTTGCTTTTTTTAGTTTCTTAGTTTTGCTTTGCATTGAATGGTTCATAATTAGCGTGATATAATTTCAACAAAGAAATAATATTTTGTTAATGATCGGGACATCTAATTTGCGTGACTATGATCTGAACACAGTCGATTATTTTAGAAAGCGGAATCTTCGATTCAATTGTAAGCTTCTTGTGCCAAAATTATGCCATTTCTAACTTTGTATTTGTTCTTACAAAATTTGCTAGTAATTGTTAAATGTAATTACTTGATGACGATGCCTCAAGTCAAGGGCTTCCGAATTGACTCAGATTTTTTGTTCGAAAATCTTTGCGAAAAAAATGTTATCAATTGATTAATATCTGTTAAAAAGATATTTAGATCAAGTATTTTTCACAACTTCTTTAGAGAAGAATGAGGTTTTCCGATGGACTCTATTCTTGTGCCTCACGGTCGGTGTTTGTACGCGCATTTCTATCATTCTGAAAATGACCGTCCATTCATTCGATTACTATTAAGGAAAGCATTCAAGTCCTTACTTTTCGTTTCTGTGTTTGACAGTTAATTCGTACCGCCTTGTATATGCAGGTATTCACTTTCACATTTTGGACCGCGTGTAGAGTGTGGTGCTACTACAGAAATGTGTGCCGTGCTGCAGGTAGCGGTAGCTGTGCATATAATCCAGAGCTTCCTCTGTGCGTTGCAGTTAACCTCGTCTTTCAGCGCTGCAAGCCTGGTTATGCCTTTATTTTGTTGACTTTTCTTAATTCTATTAAATATAACTCTTTGTTGACCCATTGTTTTGTTGACACCTGTCTGTTTTTCTTTTGGTCCCACCTTAAAAGTTCGCGTTTGAAAAACTTACAAAGCCATATTTCGGCATAAATTTTTTAGCCCACTCTTATCAAATGCTATGATGGTCAGCGTTTGCAATGAAAGTTTCTCTTTGAGGATACCGTGGCGAGAGAGTGAGGTGTAAAATACAGTGCTTACTTCCCTGAAATGTCCTTCACTCGCTGGCGGTCAGTGGGACTAGTGGAGTATTTCTAGCAGCTGCAGCTGCCTCGCACGGGGGCGGCGCTCATGGAGCAATGCTAAGGGGCTGACGACCCCTCGCACCCGCAGTCATTACGAGCTTGTGCTCTAACTCACACCGCACCTGGCCAAGTTCCGCTCGAAAATGCGACTCGCTAAAAAATGGCCTTAGTTGGGAGGTATGGCTGTACCAAATTTCATGATAGTTTTTTTGCATCATTAACAGATTCGGTTTCCCCTCAGGAAGTTACCCTGAATGGTATTGTGCTAGAGCGCATTTTGTGGTCCTAGCCTTACTTGATAGGGTACTGTCATAGCCACTTTCCGCAAAATTTTTGTCTTAAATTTCTCTATGCTCATTTTACTTTACCATCTCGTCGAGATGTTTAGGCTTTCATTGGCCTGCGTGATGAGCTGTGCTCACCGAGACTCCCAAATTTCTTGCTGATGTGGTGCTCTCTACTTCAACTAAACATTTACTGAGTTCGTCTGTGAGTCATGCCTAAAATATGATTGATGAAATTGCAATTAAAACGACAGTAATGATGACGAACAAAGTTAACCAGTCGTCATGTTACCAGGAAACAAAGTTTCTTGAAGGTTTTAGAACACTCGCCTCTCCGCGCCTGCCGCGTCCTCGATGACACCTCGGTGGCCTCGTGGAGAGGTGGCAATGTTGCTCCTGACTAGACCATTGAGTCTCTCCCTCAATGTTTATTTTCTTTGTTATTGTTTTGTTACATCATTTGTATTTCCGTCTCTTTAGATTATCGTATTTAAAAAATATGAAAAAGGGGCATTTGAGGTCGGGAGCGGCGGCAAAGAGCCAGGCACCGTGGATGCACGACCGGCATCCGAGGGTGGGGATGCGCGACTTGCTACAGCAGCAACATCGCAACAGAGCCCCACTCTGCATGAATTTTGCGCCTTATGGAGGAGTTAAGCCCGGTCGTCCGGTCGTGCATCCACTAAAATCCCGTAAAATGAGTGAAACCGAAAAAACGAAGTGCTGAGAAACCTAGCGTGACTGCTGCAGGATCTCAGCCCGGTCATGGTGCTAAGGAGGGCTTGCACTCACAAATCTATTTTGGAGCGCGGCCATCATGACGCGTCTAACGACGCCCAAGCTGCCACTCGTCTTCCACGACCTGAGGAGCTTCGGCCACCCGTCAACCCCCAGAGAGAGGCAAGCCCTCTATCTGTCGACAGAAATAATGAAATCAAAATGAATGGGAACAAGATCAAGGAAAGAAAAATTGAGCAACTACTAGCATTGGAGGAAGTTTTAAGTAAGGAACGACTTTACTCTTCTTATTATGTTTTGACATTCTCAGGGGTAAACATCGGATCCGAGGTAAATATTGTGTCAACAGGTGAAGAACTGATAAATTTGATTGGTAATTCCAAGAAGATCTCTAAAACGAATCGATCATCTGTGAATTGAGCTGCGTAGTGAGGGGCGAGGCCTTTCTTTAGCAACATTAACCAAATTAAATAATGTACCTCTGGTGGTGGAGCTCCATCGGCCATTAAACTCGGTAGTTCTGAAGAAGAACTGCTCGTAAAACTGACAGACCAAGGAGTGGAAAAGATAGAACGCATGAGAGGAGAGTAGATGGAGAGCTAGTAAATACCAGCAGATTCGTTCTAACCTTCGCTCGTGTAAGACTACCAGCTCGTATCACACTACTAGCTCGTATCACACTGGCCGATTGGTAAAGGGAGACCGTAGAATTGTATGTGCTCAAACCATTACGATGTCTCAAATGCCAAAAACTAGGACACGCGAAATTTGCAGAGCCACGGATAAGCGTGCTCTTGGTGTGACACCAATGGACATCTTACGTCGACATGTACGGAGAAACCCTCCAGTGTGAATTGTAGTGGCGACCACTCATCGAGCAGCAGCGACTGCGATGCGTACAAGTTCCGAGCAGAGGTCGCGGCCACAGAAGCAAGAGAACAAATCACTTTTTCAAAATCTAAGGAGAAAGTAAGGAAACTGTTCCACGAGTAAAATAAAATTACAAATTTCTTACAAAGAAGACAAATTCAAACAACCCCATACAACTTCTTTAGGTACACGACATACCTCTAAAGAAGACACCTCGGAGGGACACAACTATGTATCTATGGGAATTAGTGCTCGCTGTGGGACTATGTGAGGGCCCGAGCTAAAGGTTAGGTAGGCCTTCTTTTTGTTGAAATAAAATGTTTTATTTGTTGTGTTTAGGACCATATTTTCTTCGGTTCACTGCTCTCCTGTGTTTCAGCATCTACTACTTCTTCAATTTTATTCTTGTTTCATTAACTTTTTTCTCAACTAACTGTTTTTAGGCCCTTTCTGCATAGATTCCACGTTCTCTTAAGTCCATACTAAAAAAATGCCTTCCTTTTTTCTCTCTTTGGATCGCAGATGTTGCGGATAGGGAGGCTTAAACTAACTAATCTAATCCAATCCCTTACCTCCATACCAAATGTCTTCATCCTTCCTCTCTTTGAGCATCTTTGTTGTGGTAAAGGGAGGCTAAAACTTTCTTGTCAATCAAACCTCTAAAGAAGATGATCCCTTATGTCCGTTCCCATCGCAGCATAAGGAGCTTAATATCGTAATCTCCAGCCGATTTACAGCGATTGCGGACGAAGACGACGGAGGAAACCTCTAATCTGAAAACCTTGTGAACTCCCAACAAAACCAACCCGAAAACAGCCAGACAGCGTCTGCGTCATGAATGCACCAAGCCTCGCTCCTTAACCTACACAGAGAGAATCCATTTCCTGTATCTCAGCCACTCAACCGCAACAAAAAAGACAAACTGGCAAGTCAACGTAAAAAGTGCTCTCGATCTACCTGAATAGCCTAGTAGATCACGAAAGAAGCGTGCGAAATGGAGACCATCAATTCAACTAGTAAGAGCACAGAACGAACCAGACCATCGTCGCTGCACCCTACCAGACAAAAGCGTCCCCAAACCAACGCGGTCGCCAAGTATCAAAACTAGAGCCAACAATTCAAATCCTACCAAGAAGGATAATCAATCAACTCCTCCTAAAACAAAATGTCTAGAGCTCCCTGTATTACAGGGGACAACCCGTCCACCACCTAGCACTGGACCGGGAAAAACAGCTTTCAGCCTGGCGTTAAATAGCCTCTTTTTTCAATAAATTTTCTAAAGCAAAATGCAATGGAATTTACAATCGTGTAATTAAAGATTCTGTGAGCTAAAATTACTCATCAAATATCTCACCGATATGCATTTACTTACAGTAGATCCTAATCAAGCATCCAAATACACGTGCACATGCTAATTACTTGCTTCTTTTGTCAACTGTAGAACGCAATGACGGACATGAAGGAGGTGCGGTGATCCTTATCTGTACATTGTAAGGTCAATTTGGGTAGAATTCAATTGCATTGCGACCAGAAAAGCTGTTGCAGTAAAACTGTACCTTGGCAAGCAATACACCATATAGTCTGTTTATCTCCTTAATCATCGAATACGGTTACACTCTCCGTTATTGCTGCTTGGAGACATGAATGCAAGAAGCCAGCTATAGAGAGAAAAATCTTACAAACCACCTGGGCCGAATGCTTGAATATCTATTTATCAACCACATGTCTCTACTGACGGAGGATGAACACCCCACGCACTATCACGTTCAAATCAAAACATACTCATGTATAGACCTGTCATTCTGTAGAGTTTTCTTGCCAAGCCCACGACTTGGTATGATAGCGATCACTACTTCATTAAAGTTATGGTCCTAGACCAACGTATTTTCACCTGGAAAGTCAGACTGGAGGCTATTTAACAGTCTTACCGCGGAAGGTCCTGATTAGCTTCTCCTGAGCAAATATCAATCGAGGAATTGGCTACCCTCATCGAAAACAAAATACGCGAGGCTGCAGAAACGTCCATCCCTCGCGGTGGAGGAGTTTTGCGAAGACCGACCGTACCGTGGTGGTGCGAGGAGTGCCGACTGGCAAAAGCAGAAAGAAGACAAGCTGAGCAAACTTCAACAATCGCTACACCTTAAATAATAAAACAGCACACAATAGAGACAATGCACGTTTCCGCTGAGTTTTCAATCAATGCGAACAGAACTCATGGAAAGCATTTGTGTCAACCTTGAACCAGCACACCAGTTTCCACCAAGTTTGGAAGAAAGTCAACAAGATATCTAAGAAATGTATTTACCGTCTTGGACAAGTCATAAATAGCCACTCAAGCTTGGCCAAGCAGAAACATGCTGCGAGGATGTCTTGTGTATAGTAAAACTAAGTTGAAGTAGGAAGTCCTCTCGTGTTAATTTTGTTTTAACTGCATCAACAGAACATTTTCCAGCCAACAATACTCTCGTTACACAATTATCATTATCTAAATCAATATCACATCGTTCAAGTTTTAAACAAGAAAAACACACGGAACTATATAAAGCTAAGGAACTCCCATCTATGGTGACCTTAATCGCATTGGAATCCAAAGGCTTTGGAATAAACTCTGGAAGAAAACGAAAAAAACAAAGAAGGCATTAATTACTTATTGGTAGGCTGATGGTGTATGACGGTTCGCTAAAATGTTCACTCTGACCCCCGAGTACAAGGAGGAGGGAGGTAGTTGTCAATTTTATGTCTCGTTGACATTTTCTCTAACAGCTGTGTTGAACGAATACGACATCAAATTTTCTGAGTTGACGTATTCTCCTGGCATAAAAATTGTGTGAATTATACGGCAATGGATAAAATAAAACCTTCGTCCTTCGTGTGTGTCAACATTATGACGCCCAAGGGGATGAAAAAGGCTTCTTAACTGCGTGATTCACGGTTTTGCAGCTCTGGCTAAGTCTCCCATGCTCTGGGGTCTCAGATGAGGAACACATGACTGGAGTACAGTACATACGTGCGCTCCTGGGTTGGTGTGCAGGGCTGGTGAGCTTTTCAGGGAAGCACGCGTCGATTATCGCCACTCGCTGGTGTGGTGTGTGCAGTGCAATGTTGTTGATGCACGTTCCTGCCAGGTCTCTAGCCACATATGTGTTGCATTAGCTAATTTCTTACTACATATTAGTGCTCAAAATGAAAGTCGTTCTAACAATTGGAAAACTAGACACTAAAATGCAATGCGAATTCGAACTAGATCACTTACAGTGGCCTTATGAATTCCAAGATTATTCAGTAATTTACTAATTCGATGTGCTCAAGCGTAATGACATGATACAAGGCAATCATAATTCAGTAATAATGAATTTACAATGATTGTTTAGCTATGTTCGAATGATTAAGCAATGATATATTGCCTTCATCAGATGAATTTAATTGTTAATGAAGTCAATGATATCGTTAGTTGAATTAAAATTATTTTTTATTTGAGCAAATCATTTACAGAACAACATTCACGTTTTTGTTGCGCTTCATCAGGCGAGAAATGAGCTTGTGATCTTAATTCTGTTCCGCCTCGAAGAATCCGTGTAGACCGCCAGATTGATCTTTAGGCCTTTCGAGGCACTCGCAACTCAGTCGAAATGGTGCAGACCGCCGAGCAGTGCCCGGACTTCAGTTGGCTGTCCTCTACGGGCGTGACACCTGACCAGGTGAGGGATGCTCTACAGTATGCACAGCTTTCAGTTCATTTATTTCTGCTAGACACTCGTGGCTGCATTTGATGCTGTGGAAAGGAAAGACTACCACCAGACATGACCATCTTATCGTTTTTTCAGTTTTGAATAAAAATTATGTTAATGTCAATGAAGTTGAAGCTATTGTTAAGTGTGCATTTGTAGCCCTGGTATTGTTTTAATTCAACATTGGTAGTCGTGTGCCACAGAAGATGTTGGTGGAAGATGGGTTGTCAAAGTCATCTCATCTCATGGGGCCACATTGGCTTGGCGGTCAAAGCTGCTACATCTGCTGTCACTCACTTCCACGGTGGTTGCAGTAGCACTCCTGCATAGTCAGTCGTTACAGGTTCTAAGGACACCCTTTTGACAGATGCCACATATACAAGCACCGTATTTACGTGCTCATTGTCTTTTGAGTGCAGGTAATCTTTATTTACAGATTTCATATTTTCCTCCTGTGTGGTCCTTTGTTGAATCTAAGCGTGTATACTCGACAAATTTCTGTGATCATAATGAATCTTAAGATCCTATAGAGTATATCACTCCCTTATGATAAATTATTTTCTTAGGAGAGGTTTGTCAACGACGTTCGTCTTACTGCAATTGAATTAGTGGAATTCCTTGAATTTCTCCAGTGATTTTTTCTGGAATTCTGGATATTTGCCCTGACTTACAACTCACTGCTTCCCTTCTCATGTTGAAAAATTCGCTTTTCAAGCTGCGTGTGGCATTCTGAAAACACATCTGTTCAATGGCATCCTGGCAAATTCTTTTAAAGCTAACCTAGTGTTTCCGTACTTGAGCGGGTGCCCATACTTCAGTGAACTTGGTTTGATTTAAAAATTATGATTTGGCTCATGAAATTTTATTGTTAAGCTTCATTTGTACGGAACAAATAACAACGTACTTATTTACAGCTGTCTCCTTAAGGGGATAAAACTATTCCTCCCAGGGGAAAATGTGAGGGCCCGAGCTGAGAGTTAGATAGGCCTTTTTTTTGTTAAAATAAAATGTTTTCGCTATGTTAAGGACCATCTTTTTTCGGTTCACTGCTGTCCTGTTTTTCAGCACCTACTACTTTCTTCTTCAACGTTGATCTTGTTTCATAATCTTCTTTCTCAACTTACTGTTTCTATGCCCTTTCTGCATAGATTCCGCGTTCTCTTAACTCCATACTAAATGGTGCCTTCTTCTCTTTGGATCGCCTCTTGGCGGATAGGGAGGCTTAAACTAACTAATAATCTACTCTATTTACCGGTGCTCAGTTCGCTGTAATTTATTTACTGAGTCGATGTATAAGTGCTGATATAACCTGATTAGGCGCATTAAATGATCTGTTTAAATTGCGTCACTACTCGCCAGTTCGCGTTGGAGAGCGTGGTCCAGCTGAGTTGCGTGGGCATCCAGGATGTTACCAGCGGCGAACTAACTGAGCAGCAGCGATGCCGACGCTACCTACAGCAGCTGGCGTGTCTTGTCGTCGAGAAGAAGTTGTCTTTGCAGCAGGTGTGTGAGTTGGGCGCAAAGCCCTCCACCTACACGGTTAGGTGACGTTTGTACCTGTGACCGAGGCATTTTGCACTCGGCCGCTGTTCTTAGAGCGCCAGCAGCAGAAGTAGGTAGACAGCTGCGGCA
>JACJUY010007899.1:14308-28871 GCA_014220935.1 Platorchestia sp. MABIK
CTCCTCCTCCCCCCCCCCCTTTCAAAAAACAGGGGTGTACTGGTGTATAATAATGTTCGACAAATCACATGACACACGTTCCTATTTCCTAAGAATTCACGTGATATTCATTCCTACTCGAATCTTATGGATTAATACACTGGAAATAATGTTGTGGAGTTGATGAAGCTTGTATCACAGATACGCTCATCTTTCGGCTGGCTTCAAATTTCGGCTGGCTGCGGACAGACAGACAGAAAGACAGACACCGCTCTTATAATAGTTTAGATGATCAATTCAGTGTTGAACGAATAAAATTGGTTGGTCCGTCTTAGTTGGTTGATCTGCTATCCTTTCACGCTCTTAAAGGATATTAATGACCGTATCTGTGATTCGAGTTTCGCTTGTGCACAAATACACAATTATTTTAATCACGGGTACTATTAGGATGGATATATTTGTTTTTCATTCACATCTGGAAGATTTGTATAAAGACAATATCGAATCCGATCATTTATGACTGGTCGTGAACACTATTATACATACATCATACATTACTGATAGGTTTCCTTTATGTAGGCAAAGTAGGCACTGCCGATACCCTGAGAAGCATGGATAGGGATCAACAGTTTTTTATATCACCAAGTATGCACCAATCTAAAGAAGTTATATTACTTGATTCAATTACCATGTTCATAATCCCCAAAATTCTGATATTCAGGTAGATAAGGTAAGCAAGATTAGCACGCCGCCCTTTCTTCTCTGTATCTACACTACGCAGAGTAACAATGCAGAACAGGTGCCATATTATTGCTCAACACTTGGCTATAATAGGTAAAAATTGTTCTGCTTTCGTCGCAGGGGCCTGACGTTTTTGGAACGTTTTGTTTACGAATGAAAGCCACTTTTAGCTTCTTTGTGTGTAATGTTTAATACTGTCTTTTATTCTCGTCTGACTTTTTGCTATGTATTTGACACTTTCTTATTTTAATACGAACCCATGTTCTTTTCATCCTGTATTTTTGGTGCAGTTTGGAACGTTTACAGTAAGAAAATTTGCACTATCGCATAAATGCAACAATTATTGCAGCTGAGATAGTGCATTGCTTTCAGTTACAATTTGTGTGTGACTAGGTGAAGTTTTTGCTAGTGTTGTTATTATTTCGTTTACATTGTATTTTAGCTTTTTCATGCGTCCCAATACCGAAATTGATTACTATACAACATTTTCATATCTTCCTCACGAAGAAGGAATTAATTATATTATGCCGAGAAACAGATACTATTTCAGTTTGTAAAATTAGATTAGCATGATTATAAAAATCTCCATTTCTGCGTATGCTCACTAAGACACTGGGGAGTGATCAGAAGATGAAAATTGAACATGATAATGAAATAGTGAAATGCAAAATAACTCTGAGAGAACCAAACTACATTCAAGGAATAACTTTTGAAATGAGCAGAAATTTTCATTATTAAAACATATTAACTTGACCTAAGACAAGGAAATAAACAAAACAAAAAGATCAATTTGAAGTACATAAGTAATACATATTGCTGAAAAAAGTAACCTAATATTCCAGTTATTAACATTTTTAAACAATTTAAACAATTAATTTACCTCCAGGTGATACAGAGGTAGAATGTTTCTTAAGTCTAGTACAAGAGTAAAATTTGAGTATAACTACCTGTGGGCCCGAATAAGTTCAGCGACTTCTAAGGCAAAATGCCCTATCAGAATACGCCAATTAAATTTTCATTATTAATAGTGATAAAATAACCTGAAAACTAGAAGTCTTTATGTATCAGATCAAAGCTTCAGGTTTTGGCAAAGACAAGTAGTTATCAATGTATCATAACCTAAAGGCTGGAAATATTTATGATCACAACATAACTTTCAGTTTCTGCAAAGACTAGTCATTATCAATCAATACATCAAACCATAACTAAAAGAAAGGCTAGAAAAGATCATTCTAAGGAACCACTGGTTTAGAATATAGACACATTAACAACGTACAGAGTTACCACTCTTTATGTGAGTACAATGTATTGCATCAGCTGAGCTGTTCTGCAAGTAACTTGCAGCACATTTACTGCTAGTTTCTACATCCTATTTTGCTGAAAAAATTGAAGGGGAAATGAACGAAACAGAAATAAACAGAATGAATTTGCAATGCTTTCAATTACTAATTCCTGCTTTTTAACTGCAAAATATACATTATTACTCCAGTACGAAAATTATATTTTGCCCTCGTAGGTATCTCATATGTGAACCCATTGTGCGAACCTACAGTGACTAGATCTCAATGACAGTATTAGGTAATATGTATAAATACGCTGCTTCGAACTTCGAACAAAATGATCAAAAAAATTTGACATTTTTTTGGCTTTTTAGTAAAGCATTTTAAATTTCTTCCGTTTACTTTCGATTTTAAACAAGAATAAATGATTTTTAGAACAAATTAGAATCGAAGACACCAAAAAATGGTGACTCCGACCTCGACTCTACCACATTCAGAAAAGCGACTCCGACTTCATCCTAAAACATGCGACTCCGGCGACTCCGACTCCCGACTTCGACTCCGACTCCGCAACCCTGCTACAAACACAGGCTGAATTCTTAGTCCTATGTAGCACGGAATTGATTCAATTTGTTTCAGTATGGAGAAATCCTCTACCACGTGATTGAAGAATAAAATATTATTTTCTGCGGTAAGTTATGAGGGAAACACAAAACTTTTGTTCACATTACGCTCTTGTCTACATATGTAGTTAATGGGTGGATTGTCGACGGAACTCTTCTTCAGTAAGTTGGGTTACTGTTGGTCTTGACGTTACTTCATACTACGACTCACTTGAAGTCAGTCTCTGTGCAAACTCAGCTTTTTAACTGTGAAGGAGCGAATGCTTTTACAATTTCAATAGAGGCGATCAAAAGAAAAAACGTCGCTGACATTTCGCCATTTGATTTACCTTTCTAAGTTATGATTTGCAAACGCAACACTCACTACTCTGCAGCAACACGCCTATCATCTGCGTCCGGTGAACAACCGCCTCGCTATCAGTCTGACGTCGCTCAAGCGTGAGCCGTGCGATACAAAGATTTCAACACCAGTTGTTTCCGTCCGAATTCCGTTGAACGCGCGCTTTGATGTCCAGATTGCAGCGGCGCGGACCGCAGGTCAGGCGCGGGTGTTTGCAATAAGGAAGGAAAACTCTGCCGTCAGTCAACACGATCTCATCAGCACTAAGGGATTTTCCAAAAGTTTATCACTGGCTGGCGTTGGATCCCAATCACATCGTAGCCTGCCGCTGTTCATACCCCTAATGAAGAACTGAGTCACGCAACCGACCTGACCGCAGCTCACAGGTGCCCACTCCGCAGTCAGCAGCGGACACGAGCGAGGCTGACGGGAGGCAATCCACGCTACCCAACGCTCCAGTTTCTTCAGTAGCTGTCCAAATGGTGAGTGAAGCATAAAGCATGTGCAGTCAACAGCATGAAAATTATTCATAACTCCAAATCAAACCTAAAATCGATCCGAAGCTTCCGTGTTTTGCACAGTTCCGTGTTAAAAATAAAATAAAATGTAGAAGCTTTGCGAATATTAACGTCATTAAATCTATGATTGTTTGCTCAAGAGGTCACATCAATTCACGCTCCTGGCAACGACATGAATCAATGATCAATCAGATGCACGCTGTCTTCAGTTGTGTAATTAGCGATCAAATGAATATATTGAAAGCACAATGCTCGAACTATGTGTCTATTTGAGCTCTCATTCCATTGAAATAAAATTATTAATCGCTCTAAATCAAGTTTGAAATTAATCTGAAGCTTCTGTCTTTTGCACAATTCTGTACAAAATTAAAATGTGCTAGTCAACGGGGAAATGAGTAGAACATTTGTCACTGTATTGTAGGTGTGAATAAAACAACAGTACTGAGATTAATGCACGAAACTAAATAAAAAATGCTTTTCCACCGTCTTGATGTGGGTGAATTGATGACCTGCTGAGGTCGTGAGAGCGTCGCGTAGACGACCGTAGGAAATTACTCACTCGGTCTTTGTGTTGCATCAAACGTAAGATATGTAGCCTGCAGTTCAGTTGAGGGCCGGAGAAGGCATTTCATGCAGCGTTGCTTCCTTCTCTCGGTTCTCAACTGAGCAAATAATGAATCTCCAATCGTTCAGAAACAACATGAATGACTGAAGAGTCAAGTAAGGATATTTCTAAGTGATGGTTCAGATATGAAAAATACTTGTAGGTTTACCGAATAAGTCAACAGTTTCGAATTTCAATAAAATATTGTATGCATAATTTGAGAAATTTTGTTCATTTTTTCCTTGTTTCTTAGCATGCGGTTAATTTGTTTAGTAATTTTCATAATCGGTGCAGTAGCAGTTTTGTGCTCGTAAAAAGCATCAATGATTTCACCAAAGTCAACTTTGCAGAACTCGGCCATGCTTCTCTGTTCCCTGTTTTGCCAGATGCCATGTTATTTTCTCTTACTTTCGTCATGAACAGGAAATATTTTCCATCGGCTATAAATTCAAATATTTTAAAAGCATTTCAGAAGCTGAGAGCAGCTGACACACTGTAAAATACGTTGATATATCTCGAACAAGGAAAATTTTCAATGCACAAAATTTTCTAGATTATGGATGTTTCTGGGAAGCATATTGCTCATTTGTATTTAATAAATTTCTTGATCTTTTTTATTACCGTCCAGTGTCCATATATTTTGTGCTACGCGTCTATTTCATAACCTGAATTTGAGCATCTTCCTCACCACTCTCTGCAACAATGGAATCATCACGGCTATCACAAACAGGGATTATGATTTCGTGGAATCTACTCCATGACATAAATTTATGGAGATTTTTATAAGGCAAGTAAAACAACGTAATTAAGGAATTAATTCCTAGCTAATGAAGAGAAATAAACTTTGTTGCTGAAGAAATCGTGGAGTGTCAGAATGCTACTGAGTTAAATATGAGCTATCAATAGTACCTACAATACCTACTGACGTAAGTATAATTAGTAATGTAAGCGCGATCCTGCATTCTTGTATACGAACACGAAGAACAATTTCGAAGCGTAAGCATCTACGCTTGTGATCTTCACTTCGTAAACTACTTTGTGAACTGTGACTTAGATTTAAGGAATTTCGTGAACAGCGTATAGGTTTCATTCGATGCGATTATAGAAATTCTTTTAGGTAGCACTGCTATGATGCATCTTATTTTCGTATTTTCCATGTACGCTTCGATTAGTCTTATAATTAACGTGTGAAATTATGGAGTGAACATTTGCCGTCACTTTATGAATAATTCAAAGCTTTTCCATAGTATTCTGGACTTTGATTTCTTTCTCCCAATAAGTATATATTGTTTGTTTCAGATCGATCATTACCAAAAAACTCAATTACTTGAAACTCTTATCAAATTACTAGACATTATTGGCGTTTACTGTGTAGGTGCACTACGTTTTGTTCTGCTATGATGCAGAGGGCTGAAATTGTGGCTCTCGATTGGACTGTGTGCTACATCGACGTGACAATAAACGTTGGAACGCCCTCGTTTGTCTTTCTATCGATTAGTTTCAGATTATTGAAAAACACTCGCTGAAGGATCTTGAAATTCGGGCCTTCAAGTAACGCGATCCGTTCACGGCTGGAGACAATTCATTCTTTAATAGTATGTGCTACTAAGGGCATCTGTCAAGATTGATGTATGGATAGTTAAGAGCACGTAAATCATAAGACTTAAGACTAGCCAGAATACCAGAACGACCAGCTACTCATATCACTGGCGTCAATGGTTCCTTCGATGCACGATTTTGCCCACACATGTGCCTCGCCTGTGTTGTGTGATGTAATCCAGGACGGTCAGGTAGCTCTGTGCACCCGTAGCTCGAGCATATAGAGCAAAACACGAAAATTGATTCAATCATTGGCTCATGAGCAACTCTATACAACCTAACATTGTAGATAAATCTTGAGACCAGACGTTATATAGAAGGGAAATATGAATAACGAAATATACTAAAACAATTCCTAGGTCACTGTAAATCATCCCCATAAGATATTCATGGCCCAGCGCTCAGCATGTTCTGTTCGAAGGGTCGCTAGAGGGTCCAACAATTTCCATTTTATCTCGTGCCCACACCAGAAACTTTCGTCGTGTGGACCACGGTAATGTGGACCACACAGTTGAGACGGAAGGCTGGAGATAATGGAAATTCTAGGAGGTCGGAAACAGATGAGCGCTCACGCTTGATCCAGTTATACCTAAGTGCCGGACAAAGATAGCTGGCACGCAACCAATTAGACGAAGTTACAGTGACTCAATGAACATTGATTTGGTTGACACAAATGTGATCTTCAGAATTAGTCTGTTCATTCAAGTCGAATTATATAAAGCAATACTATTACTGAGTTATAAATGAAATTCTTGCACTTCATTATAATACATATACTGTTTTAACGATGAAAACCAAACTTTAAGCATCCTTGCGGTTAGACTGAGTTACACAAAGATGATAAGTACGTGTAATAACTGATGCATTTATTTAAAATATTTATCATAAAATATAACAAAATGTACTCCTTGCAATGTACATGTCGCAACTAACTTATAGAAATAAAAAAACGCAATTAGTTTCTTAACCGCCGCATAACAGTATAGGAGTAATGTCACAAAGGAATCTGTTGTCAAGTTTGACGCTGTATTCAATTTCGAGCACCATTGAATAACTGAATCTCTAAATCACGGCACGGTGCATCCTGGGTGTTGTCCTGAGATCGGGAATTTCTGAAAGGCTAAGTTCTTACTGGGAAATTGAGGAATTCTCGATCAGCTTCTTTCTCCGCGGCCTCAACGCAGGGATAATTGTAGCGGGTGCCTATACGATTCTAAAATTCTGTCCCAGGGTATTTTTCTTCCCGCTCTGTGGCAACAACTCAGATTGCGAATTGATGCTCACATCACTGAAACGCATATAATCATAACACATTTTAAAGCGTGTGCGCATTCTTTGGAAACTGAGATGGAATCTTATATTAGCTCGTTGAAGAATCGTATAAATTGTAGGAAACAATCGATGAACTTTCGGTTCGAAGCTAACGCAATTTAAGTGATAAAGGAAAACAATGGATTTTTACCTGCCTATGAGTGAGTGAGCCTTCACTGGAAATATACATTTTTTTTGCAGACCACGACAACAGAGCTCGCAACATCATCACGGAATGGGTTGCAAAATTTGGTGCAGTGCAGCAGTAATAAGATAAAGACTAAGTAGAATAGTTTAGAAATGTCGCTTGATTTGAACGAAGATCGAACAGTTTTAGACACAATTGACGACAAAATATATCGTAGAAAAAAAAAGAAAAACAGTATACATCTAAAAAGTTGATACAAAAAATGCATTCATCATGTTGGTTCTTAAAAAAATTCTTAACACAAATTTCCTCGTGTCTAATTGGTGGAAAAGACAGAATAAGTATTCTAATATCCATAAAAGTGGTTGAGTCTCACCATAGAGCTTCAGAAATTTCTGTTAATGAGACATAATTCCTGAAGTACATAACTTACATCACGCACCGTTCCTCACATTCAATCACCTCGTGGCATTCGAAGGTGTCGGTTGCTGCGTCACAAATTGCATCAAACATAAACATATAAAATTGCTTAAGTTCACTCGAAAGAGTGACCTATGAGGCTGCAATCCCGGACGCAAGTCACATAAGTAATACAAACGCGGGTACAACCGAGTTGTCCGGCATTATGTATACAGCCAGGTGCCTAAGCAATTTAAGCACGATCAAACAATGAGGTAAAAACGCACACGCTATAATGAATGATAAACGTAAAAAGTAATTGCAACACTTATCACGTCACTGTGGAATAATAATAACATATAACTTTACTATACAACTTCAGCTCCGATCAGACACTAATAAATTCATTAAATTCATTTTACTTTACTCTACGAGCAAATTTAATTTTCGCTTCACTTTCACGAGATTCAATACTTACATTTACAATTTCCATTAAGATACGACCGTCATGAAGTATTTTCCCTCCACCTGTCTTGTAACGGAAGACACGGTGATTTCCAGAAAAATATGATACATGATTTATGATTCAGTCACCTTTGGTTTTAAACATTTTTCAATATCAAGGTCCTAAGCTGCTATACAAACTACAAGGCGTAAACAATAGCTGTGTCAGAACTTCATTATACAATTGAGAAACTCAAAATGTACATTTATTCTTTTGGATACTTTACTCCAGACGTAAAGACTGAAAGCTTACAAATACTGTAAATACTACTGGAAACGCTTTGGAGGATAGTCTATTCCTACAATCACATAAGAGCTAATTGAGGCTCTCGCTGGCAGTCGTTGATGTTGTTGAAGGTATAGTTGGTGGAAGAAAATGATTTTATATCTAAAACGAAGTAATCAACATTTTTGAAACTTAAAACTTATTTTCGTGCATGGATATCAACAAGTACCTAGTAACCAGATCGGGGAAATGGTTAGACCACATAACAATAATTTTACTCCATTATTTACCAAAAGAACGCTGGCTCACAAGATTTCTTTGAGTCGAAAAAGAGCTATCGCAAACAAAAACACTTTACCATAAAAAATTAAGTATATAAAAACGAAATAGGTCCAAAGAACATATATTTAAGAAAGAAAGGACAGTCTACATTTCGAATTTTAAAAACTCCGTACAATAAAATTACTCATATTTCTTACGTCAAAGTAAAACAAAAGGTATTCTGATGCATATGGTATTACTAAGACAGTGGTTGAAAATCAAATGCAAGCAGTGTAATGGAAGTGTTTGCTATATTTTAAGAAAAAAGAAGAGACCTAAAAACTTCAGTGAACTGACCAAAATACAGTCCTAAATGGTTTCAATTAATTAAAATGGGTTGGCCACACACAATTTACAGAAACTAATGTATAATCTGCGTATCTAAAATAGTAAACAAACACAAACGGAAAAATAAACTTCAGTGCTTGTTCTCTCAATACGACTTATTCAATGTTGTCAATGAGACTGCAGCTTAGAATGTTGAAACATTCGCTTGATCGTTCATTCTGCCCTTGCCTCTGGTGCCGTGAACATGTAACGGTTGCTCAATATCAGCTAGTCGTCTAGCGATCAATATTCCCATTGTACAAAATTATTCGCCTCTAGTCATCTTACAATGTGATCTGTGTTATGTTTTTTTATCTCGTCTGATGCTGTTTTTGCATTTGATTTGCATTTTTATTATTGTGATTATAAATTTACTCTGCATTTTTCAGCCTTAAGATGATGTTCGTATGTCGAAACGTTGCCTTCTATAAATAGACAGTGACATTGAATTTTATAGAACGAGTGTTTTAGTATATATGATAAAAAAAACATTTTCGTCTTTTAACGCGTGATGGACGGGAAAAATAGTAAAAATGTAAAAATATATCTAAAAATCGACATATATTCAAAAGAAAAAAAAAATACTGTAAGAACATGTAATAAATGTGCGAACAAAAATTTACAATACAGCACTCTTTTCTCGATTTTAAACATTAAAATCATTGTAGGATTATTCCAGAATGTTTTAGTACATTCTATTAAATGGCAACCGAACTTTCGTCAACGTTCATCTCCTCTTGATAATGAATCTGGAGAAGGATCAAAAAAGGAACAAAAACTACATGCGGCAGCCACAATTTTACAGAGCACAGGAGCAAAACAGTAAAGATCAGTAGAAAACATTAAGCATGTTGTGCGGCCGGCACGGTTCGCCCTCATGGCGTGGCGGTGGGAGCCCGGAGTTTAGAAGCGGGCCAGAGTGGTAACCCTCCGCATTCCTCCAGCTCGTCTCAAGAAGTCTGAGCCCATACTTGTACTTTTGAGAGAAAATATAATTTAGTAGTAAATTTGACTGCCTTGCAAGGAAAACTAAACGTTATGTTGAAGCGGCTTACACAACTTTAGGAAAGATTTAAAAGCACTTTATTTTACCAGCTTGCAGTAGCTGAACAAAATTAGCCCAAACAATGACATTTAGCCAACCAGCGAGACTGGCAGCGAGGCTTCAAAAAGTGCTCAAGCTAATTTCAGCACAAAGTTCATGGTTATTTACGGCTCAGACTAAAATATAAGTCATAATATCAGTTCGCACTGGCAATTATCAAAAACAATCGAAGCACTGAGATGGAAAGAGAAAACCGCACTGAAATTGCTTCCCAACTCACTATAAATGACGTGCTTAGAAGGCAGTTCCTCCGTGCAGTAGAGCCAAGTAGAGCTCAAGAGGCGCGCGCCGCCCGAGGATCGAGTGCAGGCCCGCCGCAGCGCCCCACTGCGTGAGGCGAAGACAGAAAAGCGCGGAGTTGCTGCTGGAACCTCCCCATGCCGCGTTAGGCCAAGAGAACGCAGAGCTTCAATCTCCGGCTTGGAGTTTCACGAAAAGCTTACATGTTTATAAATAAATTCATTCTTTCAAATTTGTTGACATCCCATTTTGAAGAAGCATAATAAACAAAAGTAGAATCCGTCAAAGAAATGTCTTAAGGTAATGTCCCAGGTAGCAGGGTAATAACGATGTTAATGTCCCGATAACTGTGGAGTGCTAATGAAGCCTCCTTCCCTGAGGACCGAGTGCTGAAACCCCCTGAATCTGATATTTTTTGGTGGAGCTCATTTGCGTTCTTAATCTGCAGGTGATTTAAGAAGAAGAACAGTGTAATCAAGAACAGCAAATGTTTTAGGGTTAGGCTTGTTAGTACACAAGCCCAGCACAGGTGTTAACTCTTTCCATAGTGCGTTTTAATTATCCTAGTGAAATGGAATTAAGTTAGAAATAGAGTCACTGAAATTAAACTTAAAATTTGCCCACGGCTCGTTTTATTCTACATCTCCAATAAAGTGTCACTGGTACAGCAGCTCTCGTTCTGAAAGGTCGTAAGCATGGGTAAGAATAAGACATCAGCCAAGACCTTAGCGAACGTATTGTGGAGCTTCGTAATGAAGGTTTGGGATATCGGAAGATATATGCACAACTGTGTGTTCCTATAGCCTTGGTTGAAACCATAATACGTAAGTGGAAATGCCGGAATACGACTCTCAGCAAGCCTCGAACTGGCCATCCACGAAAGTTTAGCAACATTGCTGTTCTAACATTGGTCCGAACAGTAGTGCAGAGGCATCAAAATACTCCTGAAGAATTGAAGAATGATTTCAAGGATCTAGAATCGAATCCAGTAAACACACGATCAGCAGGGCACTACGCCGTGAAAATCATCGCTCCCGCACCCCTCGTAGGACACCACATGTGCCACGTCAAGGCCAGGCTGAAGTATGCCAACGACCATTTGAAAAAGCCAGCAGCGTTTTGGAACTCAGAGCTGCGGTCAGATGAAACCAAAATCGAACTATTTGGGAGAAACAGCACAAACCATGTTTGGAGGCAACAAAACAAAGAATATTAATCAACGTGCACCATACTCACTCTTAAGTTTGAAGGTGGCTCAATCATGGTGTGGGGATGTTTCAGCTCATCAGGGGTAGGTAAACTTCACATCATTGAAGGAACCATGAATGACAGGAAATATCGTGAAATATTGGATGAGCAATTCTTACCTTCAGCTCGTTTGTTAAAATTGAAACGTGGATGGACCTTCCAACAAGTCAACGATCCAAAGCTCCTGCAAACGAAACCAAGGAATGGTTGAGGATGAAGAAGATAAACATTTTAAATTGGCCAAGTCAATCCCCGGACATGAATCCGATCGAAAACTTGTGGAAGGAATTGAAATTGAAAATTCAGAATAGAGGTCCCAGTAACATCACTGAACTAAAACAAATTTGCATCGAAGAATGGAATAAGATTACATCGGAAACTTGGAAAAGGCTTAGTGAACTACTCTAAATGCCTCCAAGCCATAATTAATAATAACGGCAATACAACGAAGTATTAATGTGTGTTTATCTTGAAATGTGTTGAAAACTTTTGTTCACCTATGTATTATACATGTTCCTACAAATTTTTCTATTAAATACTGTGGATTTAAGAAATATTGTTAACCTTTTTATACTATTGTTTACATGTTATACTCTTCAGTATAACTGTCTATGGTCTACGACCAAAGAAAAAAAAGGAAACAACGCGAAGAACTAGAGGAGGTGACTGGCCAGCATTTCTTTCCATAAAAGGTCAATTTCTTTCCATAAAGAGCTACGTAAGTCTGAGTCTGCGAGAATATCATCACATCTATACATTCTAGAAGAATCGTCTCGCCAGGACGAACACCGATGTGACGCGAAGACGCCAACAGAAATGCCAGGAACATCGACGTGCGATTACATGTTATATTTTCTTAATGTTATGTTTTCTAAATAGGGATTTTAGTATAACTATATTTGTAGATTGAATTATCCATGTATTTGAACTGTTTTAGGAGGTAGCTCCTGTTTATATCCTAGAGCGCTAATTTCAAACTTACTAACTAGAATCTCAGGAAGGAGCGCCGATCGAGGCGTTTGCGATTCGAGGGAGTACTCAGTAAGGCACGGGCGAGCAGTAGAGAAAGAAGGGCGAACGTTTGACTGCCTCGGTCCAGCTAGGACTGAGGGTATACCTCTTGCTATTAAAGATCAATCACGCAACCAACTATGCCCACTTAAATATCAATCACATTCGCCTTCAGCAATATAAATAACCAACGTTATCACACTTTCGCTATTCAAAGTGACCAAATAGTGCCATCGAGAGTAGCCTCAACTTTCACCTGCCAACCATGACGCGGAGACCGTGGACCTGGTGTGAAAGATCAGCCTGTCAACATCTGCCCACAACCCAGATGAGTGTTCCCCTCGTATACCTGTCTAGATGCTCTTTATTCAAACTTCTAAGTATGTAGGATGCGTATTCTGTCATGGAGTTGATAACATTCGAATATGTATTTTCCCTTTTCATTTAAAGATGCCTTTTATTTATCCTTTTGTAGTGAGATGAGTAAGGAGAGGAAAGGAGATGATCGTTTGAAAAAATGAATGTTAAAGCTTTGAAATAAATTACCGCTAAACACGTTACCGAAGAATCTGAAAATATGTCATTTAAATATAATATTAATTCATAGAAAATATTCCCTTCAAGGGTGGTGGCAGCTCCAATTATTCTTTATTATGATTAATAAAAAGTAGAAAATAGAGAAAGTGGCGAATGGTAATGTCACGACGATTAAACGATACGAAAAGATCATGCACCAGCGAATAATCTAACACGCAAATTATTACAATGGATGACATCGGCGGGATCAAACAGACCTCCATTACAATGATGGCGACATCGGCGGGATCAACATATATCCATTACAATGATGGCGATTCGGTGGGATAACGCACCGACATCCATTACATACACATAGCCAAATATTCGTTATTCTACATGGTTTGAAAATGTGGAATCTGGCGATGTAATCAACGTGTTATACTATTATACCATAAATACTAATGCTGAATGCTTAAATGTAACTCTATGAAAGACTTATAATTTGACTTCTGTTGAGAGAAATCCCGAAAGAAGGAGGGTTCAGGGGCGAAATAACTGTACCAACTGACTTTTGCATCAGACTTTTCACCGAAAAAAGTGAGCGGCTCTTGATGTACCTAACGGATAGAAAAGTAGTTTGGTAGAAAAAGAGTAGTCTGAAGTATCATCTGCGGTTGAAAAGTCTAAAAAAAGTGACGTCACGGATAATTTTATAAGGTAATTTGAGCCTCCACAATCATAACAAAGCTGTTCTCAAGAGAGGAAGGAGGAAATTAAGGTAACGCAGAGTCTATGCACATAGTGTGTGCATAGACCATCATTTCTGTTGTCATACAATACGAATGGCAACAGTATGGTTGGAAAAAATTAATGAATCAAAATTAAAGTTGAAGACGATAGTAATACCCCATTAAAATTCATGCCGTGTTTAGGCCGACAGGTAGCAGAACATAGTGAAACATGGCCGCGGAAGGTCACTATCGGCCACTCTCGACCACAATTTACTGTTCGACGGCTATCCTCTAGTCTAATTTGGACGTAAACAAGCCGTGAAAATCGAGCTCTTGCTCGATTTTAAAGTGGATTCTTATAAAGTAGACATGGCGATCAAAAAACGGCTGCTTTTCCGAATAAAACACGGCTAGAATCTTGCCTACCGCGGCACAGAAATTACTTGAAAACGTCTAATTTTTTTTCAACTGGGTAGATGCTAAAAATCTCAATGAACCGAAAAAAGGTGGTTCGTGACAAACAAAAAAAACCTGTTCTTTTTCAACACATATGGAAGAAATTCTCAAAAACAGAATAATCAAGGAGGGTAAAAACATCATTCATGAAGTCTTCTTTATAAAAATAGAGCTTTTGAGTAAAAAATATACTCATCTTTAGTATCTGGAACAACAATAAACATTCACAAATTATAGCAGCAGGGTATATAAACATTGAAAAAGTAATACAAGACTAAATGGGAGTCCTAATTTAATATATGCAGAGGTGCAGACGAATCTGCTTCATTTAAC
>JACJUY010007900.1:35901-46238 GCA_014220935.1 Platorchestia sp. MABIK
CGCACACTTCATTTGTTAAAAGTAAAGACGACGAATAAATTTCTTTCACAAAAATACAAGATCCACTACCTTTGCAACTTCTAACAGACCCAATAATGTTTTGAAAGAAATTACCTCTGATCATTTAGATGCAGATTTGTAACAAAACAATAGATTGATATTTCACACATAATTTCAAAAGCAAAACAAGCTTTGCAGAAACAAAAAAACACATTTACTCATTTTCCATGCAAACTGCCACGGTATACATTCTTATATGCAATTAATGGAAAACTCTGAACATGTTTGACTTGAGAATGTTCAAAGTTTTCCATGCACAGTCTTGAACACTATGCAACTGTTAGGATTCAATTACCCCAACTCATTTAAAACTACAATAATGGTAAATATTGATAGGAAAAACATACCTCTAAAAAAATGCATATGAATGAAATTTTGTATAAGGAAGGCAAAGTAACTACAGTGGTACCTCAGATCTTGAATGCCTCCATTCCAGCAAAAAAAAAGTTCATTTGCTTCCTCCATTCCCTTATGACACAGCCAACATAATCTATTATTATTATTCTCATTTCACCTCCACATATGTTTATACCAGCCTGAAATCACTGGATGAACAAAATGATCTCAAACTAAATGCATGTAAAACGCAATTCATTGTCTTTGGATCCAATGACATCAAAAATATTCCAAATCTTACTCCAATGAATGGAAATAAAGAAATTAAGTCATCACATGAGGTATAAAATTTAGGTTTTTTGTTCCAAGGAAACACGTCTTTTAAATCTCACGCTGAGAAAACTTTCAACTAAATTTTTGGAACTTTAATGGATTAGATTAATTTTTAGTTAGTTTAAGCCACCTCCCTATCCTCAACAAATGAGATCCAAAGAGAGGAAGGAAGAAGGCACCATTTAGTATGGAGTTAAGCGAATGTGGAATTTATGCAGAGAGGGCATAAAAACAGTAAGATGAGAAAGAAGTTCATGAAACAAGATCAAAGTTGAAGAAGAAAGTAGTAGGTGTTGAAAAAACAGGACAGCAGTGAACCAAAAAAAAGTTGGTCTGTAACAAAACAAAAACCTATGTTATTTTAACAACAAGAAAGCCTACCTAACCTTTAGCTCAGCCCTCACATTTTCCCCCTGGGAGTGCTAATTCCCATATGTACAATAGCTGTATCCCCTGAGGGGTTGGAACTTTAATCTTTTTCATCTAATAAAAGGTATGCTTGACAAAAAATTTAGATTATTGACCATTCAATCTTTAGTTTTACTGCGTATTGATTATTGTAGTCTAGTAGCGGAGATTTTTCTGAATATTTTCAAAAAGAGTAACAAAAATGCATTAATTTTGTAGCCAAGTGAGTGTGCAAAGAAAAATTCAAAAGTAGTGATCACACAACACTTCTCCTTAATAAGCTTGGCTGGACTCCCATTTAGGACAGGTTTCTTGTGCACAAAGCCCAATATGTACTCTCCTTTTCATTTCTTCATCACAACAAGCCTGAAATTTCATCCTCCCTACTATCACAAACCTAAAGCCAAATAGGAGACATGTCTTAATCAAAAACCATTCATCCAACATTGGGCAGAGAGTTTTGTCAATATCAGGAGCCTCACTGTGGAACAAACTTCCCCAGAGAATCAAAATCACTCAAACATCAAGAGAATTTAACACCAAGATAGCTCATTATCTTGCATCTACACAATAATTATAAGCTGCAGTACTTACTGGGAAAGTATTTATGGATTTCTATTGCTAAGTATTCTATCTTTCATAACATTATACCTTATGCACCACATTTTTGTAGAACACATATGCAATGTGATTACTCATTTGAGAATTTTTGCCTACATGACTGTATAAGTAAAATTTAATTAATCACATATGCCATGTGATTGCTCACATGAGAATATTTGCCTACATGTGCATAGATGTAAAATTTGATCACAATCACATATGTAATGTGATTGCTTGTATGAGAATATTTGCCTACATGTATGTAGATGTAAAATTTAATCACAATCAAATATGCACATAATCAGATTGCCTGTACTTGTATAAGAATATTTGCCTTCTTGTAAGCGTAGATGTAAAATTTGATCACAATAACATATGCCACGTGATTGCTCGTGTGAGAATATTTGCCTACATGTGTGTATATGTAAAATTTAATCACAATCACATATGCAATGTGATTGCTTGTGTGAGAATATTTGCCTACATGTATGGGTTGATGTAAAATTTAATCACAATCACATATGCACATAATCACATTGCTTGTACTTGTATAAGAATATTTGCCTACATGCATGTTGATGTAAAATTTGTACACACATGGATGTATATACATAAATTTACATTTCTGGAACTAAATATTCTTGTTAGTTTTGTGTGAATTTGTCATTTGTTACACTCCTGAGTATATTATGACAATACTATTTTAGGAAGTTGACTTCTTGCAATGTTTTAGTTATGCTGTAAATATTATAAGCATTGTACAACAAACATTTTTATGCTTTTGACTTTGGTAAACTCTTCAGTGCTAATATTATTAGCATAGAAAATTTCATAAATTTTGTGCTATGGTTGAATATTTTATTCCCTCCAAGCTTGTTATCTGGCATATTAGTTGACATGTAAGAAGGAAAAATGACCCGAATGTCAACTTCATTGCCTTAGATGCAAAATAATTTCGTCCACTCTACTGCATTGTTTTTGCAACTTTTTCATCCTTAGTTCTAGTGCATCCATCTTCACTTATTATACAACTTAGATATTTGTATTTGTTAGTTTTACCTATTCTGATTTTGATCAATATTGAATTTAATGTTGTGAACAACTTTTATAATTTCATTACAAAATTTAAATAATTGGAGACATTTTAAGACATTTTACATTAATGAAATTGTGCTCGCAAACGTTTAGTTTTCGAGATATTTAACTTTGAAGTTATAGAAAGGTCGTGTATAAAATTGAACAAACGGACACACGAATAAGCTGAAATACGGAATTGACATAACAATAACTGAAGTTAGATTAGTTAAATAAACTAACCTAAGTAAACCTAAAATCACTTAGGTCAACATTGGGTTTAATGCGCTCATGGAAATAAAGAATTCCGTTCCCAAGAATCACTAAAGGAACACATTAAAAAACGTTTTACATAAATCGCATTTTGCTTGCTAAATTTTGAATTATTCAACTTTGAAGTTATGGGAACGTCGTATATAAAAGTGAAGGAACGGACACGTAAATATGCTGTAATACGGTATTGACGTAACAATGGGCTAGGTTGGGTAGGTTATGTTAGGTTAGTTAAATAAATTAGCCTAAAACAACATATTTTAACCTAAAATAGCTTACCTGAACTAACCCAAACCGAGGCTGTTAATTTCATGCCAAGAAGTGGGCGTCTCCCGCCAGAAAAGTGGGCGTGACCCAACAATGCAGCGACTAAGCAACCGGCCATACAATGTTTTTCCTATCTGAACGAAATTATTGTTATATCTCAAAAATAACGCATCAGCAAGCAGAATGTCATTCGTGTTAAACGTTTTTAAATGTGTTCCTTCAGTGATTCTTTGGAACAGAATTATTCATTTTGATGAGCGCCTTAAACTCGATATTGACCGATTAGTTAAATAAACTAACCTAAGTAAACCTAAAACAACTCAGGTCAATATGGAGTTTAAGGCACTCACGGAAATCAAAAATTGTGTTCCTAATAATCACTAAAGGAATACGTTTAAAAACGTTTAACATAAATTACATTCTACTTGCTGATGCGTTATTTTATAGACTTAACAGTAATTACGTTCATATAGGAATCACATATAGTCGGTTGCTTAGTTGTCGCACTGTTGGATCACGCCCACTATTTTGGAGGGAGAAGAACAGCGTCGGTTTGGGTAAGTTAAGGCAACCTATTTTAGGTTGATTTATGTTATTTTGGGTTAGTTTATTTAACTAACTTAACATTACCTTACCTAACCCACCGTTGCGTCAATCCCGTATTACAGCATTTTCACTTGTCTGTTCCTTCACTTCCATATACGATGTTCCTATCCTATAACTTCAGAGTCAAATAATTCAAAAATTAAGCCTCAGTAAGCAGAATGCCATTCATGTAAAACATTTTCAAATGTGTTACTTTATTGATTATTTGGAACAAAATTTTTAATTTCAGTGAGCACATAAAACTGCATATTGACCTTCAAATCTACCATATTATCTAAATGTGGCAACAAAACTAATGAAATCATTGACAACATTAAATTCAATATTGACTCTGACTTCTCCAATATTCCACAGTCAGTCTCTGGTCAGTCTCACCACTATTTATAACCATAACCTTACTTCTATCAGCACCAAAGTTAATTTTGAAATCGTTACTATATCCATTCACAATGTCGAGCATCCTTTGTAGTTAATGCCCAGATTCACTAACCACAACCACATCTTGCATTTCAAGTTGAGGGCCGACAGCGTCAGGGCCTTTGAGACAGCCTTCAATTTCCTCCACAATACTCACAATTTTCACACAAAGAGTCCAGCGCCAGTAAAACTTGATAAAGGGAACAGTGAAATATCATCCATCTTGAACTTGAGGGCCAACAGTGTTGGAGCCTTTGTAATGGCCTACAATTCCTGCTCAATACTGGCACAAAAGATGAGTTCAGCACCTGTGTACCAGACTTGTCCACATTAAACTACTCAGGATCCACCAATCCTTGTCACAAAACTCCCATTAGACGGCATCACTGGGATAACCAGTACGTCAAGACACCATCTCCGTGCATGGTGGGTCATAACAGCCCACTCTACGTGACTGGCTCATTCCAGTCACTGTCTTTTACTCCAGGCACGTACAAGGAAAACTTTCATAGCTTCAATGATACTCAAATTACACTCATGATTTAAAAAAAAAACAATTATTTCCAATAGAGTACAAACATAAACTGTCAATACATTGGTTTTTAAACTCTAATCCAACAATACAGCGCATACCACAATCATCTTCAGCACATCTGGCATACCACTCATTCTCTCCATACTGCTCAAACACTACATTCATGAAACTTACTCTCTCTTGTTCATACTTACTACATTCCAGCACAAAATGTTCAATTGTTGCACATCATCAGCGTACAACAAACAACTCAGTTTCTCTTTGCCCACTTTCAACCCTAAACTTCGGATGTGGTGGAGTCCAAGTAGGAGTCGCTATTTGTTAGTGTTTTTTATTCCAGTTTCTGGTAAAATCTTCTTGCAATTATTTAAAAACGCAAATGCACAAAAAAAGTTAAAATTCTTTACTGTTATTCCAACCAAAGTTCTAAACAGCGTATTTATACCTATTAATCTTCAACCCTGGGTGTAAAACTGAGAGTGGGCTCACCAAACTCAAGACTCTGGCCTCAACTTTGCTTCCATGACAACAAATAATTATCAACGACTACAACCAGTAAACATGGAAACCAACGACTCTGAAATTTCAGTGTTTACTTGTTCTCCTTATTCCATTTCACCATTGCCCAACCAAGTTGCGCAGTCCAAGGGGGCCAAGCCCCTCCTTCTCTCCAAAATATTGAGCTGGAGGCCAGTTTCAGTCGCCATTTTCAGGTAAGAATAAACATGATTTTTATAATCAATGTCTACGCTGTGTTGTTTCTTTTCAACACAACATGAGGTTTATTTAGCTGTAGCTGCAAACTACAGTTACAGTAGCTTTAGATTACCAAGGAAGGAGTAAGGAAACACTCTGGTACGCACGTATTAGTATACTTAGCTCCGTTATTTACAGACTTCCTCATAAAACCAGCCGGGCGTCGAAGTCAGTCAGGAGCGCATAACAATACCTTTCCTGAGCTCGTAAAGGAGGAGCGTGACAACATCTTCCGGCGCTCGTTAAGGAGGAGCGTAACAACAGCTTCCAGAGCTCTTACTTACAAAACCAGTGCCACATTATATCGACGCATTTTTTTATTTAAAACAATTTCTCTCTCTTTAGATGAATATATGACAAAAATAAAGAAGAACTCAACAATCCATTCGCATTACAGGCTTAGTTTATCTACTTAATTTCCGAGGTTCATTTTCTACAGGTGACTTGCTAACAGGCTGCAAAACGCAGCCGCCTTACCGATAGATCCCAAATTACCAGAAAAATAAAGCTGCTGATTAGAGTGTCTCTTCTAGATTACATTTAATGCTAAAATTTGAACTTGAAAGACATTAACAGCAATTTTACTACCAATAATTCCTTTCAGCCACTTGGGACTATTTCTTAAATTCAGAGCAAAAACATGATCACCGACATCAAATTGAGTTACACACATAGGCTTGAACCTGGACACTGAATATATAGGATTAACTCTATCTCTGGAAATAACAAATTTCCGATTGTTGAGCGCAACAGAGAAGCAATTTTTTTGACACTATGAGGAAAACAATGTTATTGAAATAACGCTTTTGCTAAACGAAATTTGAATGATTAGGGAGAAGAGAATTTTTTCAACAGGTCTTTGATGACTCTTAACCCCCTCTCAGCTTGACCATTGCTGGCTGGAGAATAGGGCGGAGGTGTGAGGTGCTCAATGCCATTAAAACTTAGAAAATCTTGAGAAGAAAAGTTAGAAGCATTTTTACTTACGAGCACATCACACAACCCATTTCTGCTGCAAATCATTCTCATAGCATCAATAGTATCTGACTCACTCGTGGATAGTACAACTTCGCATTCAAAATATTTAGATAATGCATCTATAGCAATGAAAACATTTTTATTCTCGTATAAAAAGTTATCAACGTGAATACGTTCATAAGGACGAGAAGGCTTAGGCCATTCTACATTTCTGGACTTAGGTTTTGCTCGATTTAATTGGCACGATTTACGATTACGATTTCGTCAATAGTTTTATCCATTTCGGGAAACCAAATAACAGATCTGGCCAACGACTTCATGCCACAAATGCCAGGATGTTCATCATGAAATGTTTCAAGAACTAACCTACGTAATTGTAATATAGCGGGAAATGGAAGTTCTAGTTAGACATACCAAAAGTTGGCAACGCTCGTGAGAGCAACAATAGCAACCAGTCTCCTATTGGTCTCAGGTCCAACAACAGTAGATGTTGGCTGAGCGTGTGTATAAATTACCTAATGTGGCTAAGTATCAAACCTTCTATTTTCTAAACTGATATTACTTAATTCTATTCTACTCTTTTCTATATATTCCTACCTATCTCCACTCTACTCTTGCTGGTCACATGTCTGGTAATTGAGTATTTAAGTGTAAGGTATCTAAGAGGTGAGTGCATTATTTACCTTATGTGATGTGTCATTGCATTTGTCTATTTGTAATATAGCGGGAAGTGTAAGTTCTAGTTAGACATACCAAAAGTTGGCAACGTTCGTGAGAGCAACAATCGCAGCCANACGGGCCAAATGACGTTTCTTCGTGATAGAGGGAGGGTTTAGGAGCATTTTCAAGCAATAATCTCATTTTCAGTTTTGGGCCCCAAAAAACTGTTCGCTTCCCTTAAGGGTTTCATAACCTGCTTCCTCCAGGGCTTCTTTAATTTCCAAATCTCCCGCATCAGTCCCATAAGGTCCTATGACGCTGATGGATTGAGACTGTTTGGCAGGCAAGTGACTGTATCAGCCAGGGACCTAATTCTGATATTTTTGGTGCAGCGTGGAAGACATTTTGAGTACCAAGACGTTTTGTTTGAAGTTTTTATGTATGTTGGTAATTCCTGCAGTTCCAAAAGGAGAGTTGTCAAGAAGTTTTGAAAGTTGAAATTCATTTGACAGGAACTTATTAGCATTGCTATTATTTTCTGTGGGTTCTATGAGAAGTACTGGGGCATCATCATTGTGTGCTTGATTGTCTGTTGATTGAGGCTGGTATGAAGGCAGAGTATCATCAAAATTGTTTTCAGTGGTTGTAGCAACAGAATTGTTTGTTCCTAGCTGGCAGGTATGGAATCCAGCAAAGCTTGGGTCTGAATTGAGAGATATATTTGATAGTAGTGAAGACTGTGACGAGCTTCTAGGACGCTTAGCACCAGTTTGGGCAGGGTCTGAAGTGTCATTTAGGTTTATTTGAAAGCTTTCTTTTGGAGCTTCCATAACTTCCACTTGCATATCAGAAGTGGAAGCTCTAGTAGCTTCTTCACCTTTAGAAACAGAAGGCTGTTTTAAAGGTTTAGCGATTGCAAGGTTTTGTGCTTTGGTTGGCCTTGAGTACGGGACAGGTGACTTTGAGAAAGCCCCTCCCTAAGTTTTGTTTTGCCCGTTTTGGGCTCACCATGAGGCCGGCAAATACATGCCAAAGCCTCACCAAAATAATTAAACTCCAAGACCGCACAAACATTCCAGTTGATAAATGCAAACACTTATTCGAGTATCCGATGCACAGAGCTCCGGCTACCGTCCGCCGATCATCGTTCCAAATATCTAAGTGAAGTGAGTGAAGTAAATAATATCAACAAAAGCGAACTTCAATATTCAGCGCACACTAATACTCGGATTTTATCTTCAAAACGTTTTAAAAATCTACTGTCCTTAGAAACAATTATTGTGAGTTTTTGAAGCCAGGGTCTATTTGACTTGAATTATGAATAAAACAATTTACTTAATATTTTGACTGAGCCCTTCCTTGTGAATAACTTGGGCAATTTATTTATGTGTAGTTTTGACATAGACTCTCTTTATACCAATGTCCCATTAAACGAAGCCATTGATAATCTTCTAGATCGAATATTCAAAACCTCTGCAAACTTCTGGAACTACAGTGAATTTCAATTCAAGAAATTGCAAGATATTGCTTTAAAAGACACATTTTTCGTCTTGAATGGTAGGATTTACAAGCAAACTGACGGTTTGGCGATGGGATCCAGTCTCTCCCCCCTTGTTCCAAATTCTTTTTTAAGTAATTTAGAAATGCAGTTTCAAAGCACATGCCCCGTCGATTTTAAACCCGTTTTCTACCGCAGGTACTTAGACGATACATTTGTTTTGTTTCGTTCACAGGAAGAGGCCTTAAAATTCTTTGACTACATAAATGAATATCATGCAAATATAAATTTCACAATGGAAACTGAACAGAATGACAAATTACCATTTTTAGACGTTCTTGTAAAGAAAACCAATTCAACATTCACCACCTCTGTTTATAGAAAACCTACATTTACGGGATTATGTACCAATTTCTTCAGTTGTATTTACAAAGGTTATATTAAAACAAGTGTCACTACATTACTGCATAGAGCATATCGCATATCTAGTTCTTATAAAGTATTTCACGAAGAAGTGGAATAAATCACAAAGTTACTTGTACAAAATAAATACCCTGTGTCTTTGGTCAACAATTTGGTTAAAAAGTTTTTAGGCCAAAAACTTTCCCCTCCTTCTACAATTCTGACCGCACCAAAGCAGAAAGTTTTCATCGAACTCCCTTTCTTGGGCAATCTTAACAAAGAAATGAGAAAGGAACTTTTATCCCTGATACACTCTCATTTTACTTTCATTGACGTGCTACCATTTTATAGAAATAGTTTTAAAATATGTTCATTTTTTAATAGGAAAGAGCGTTTGGAAGTGTGCCTGAGAAGTGGTTGTGTATATTTGTATAAATGTGGTTGCTGCCTGCAGTCCTATGTTGGAAGTACCGCACTCCAGCAATTTATTCGTCACAGCCAACACTCTGGTATCTCCCATAGAACCGGCCGTCCATATTCATCTCCCTCCCAGTCCGCTATCCGAGATCATTGCCACAGTTCAAACCACCCTTTCAAAAATTCTAATTTCTCCACACTTTGTAGAACCACAGAAGAATTTGACCTTAGAATTTTAGAATCCTTGTTTATTTTTACCCATAGACCTCAGTTAAAAACAACATCGGCATCTACGGATGCTTTATTTCCAATTGAAGCATGATACATATCACCTTTTACATTGGTTTTTCAAATGCCTTAGAACTAACACCAGGACGCCATGACGCTTTCCCCCGGTCAAAGACGGGTAGAGAGGGGTATTGTGCTTAGAATTTTTCTCCTATACCCAACAGAGAAAATTGCCACCAGCGCCGAGACTCGAACCCGGGTCTCCCCGCACGGAGTCAGGTCCTATACACACACGGCTATGGCGAGCACTAATAACCAAAGAGAAATAATGGCGAGAAATAATAACCAAAGTTCGATAAAATTAAATATTGCCCCAACTGTGTGAATAGGAGTGTGTTCGGATGTGTGTGTGTGTGTATGTGTGTAGTCCTGTTACTCTGGGTAGATGTTATTGTGGGTTAGTTTGATTGCTAGAATTTAGGTGCA
>JACJUY010007901.1:12445-35431 GCA_014220935.1 Platorchestia sp. MABIK
AAATAAAAGAATTGTGACCTTAAGTCACGACGATCAAAGGAAATAACAACGGTGAAGAAATAGGTCCACGACACTTGACGGGGGGAAAGCATCATGGCGTCCTGTTAATTATTAGGCATTTGAAACACCAATGTAGGTACAAGGTGAAATGTATCAGGTTTAAATTGTAAATAAGGCATCCTTAGATGCCGATGTTTTCGGAGGGCCGTTTTTTTCTGTTTGTATTTTTTTGTTAAAACTAGCGTAGTTCATCAACCTTGCCCAATCTGGAGTCAAGGCAAATGTATCACAGGCAGGGCTCCTACTCTAAATTTTCAGATAAACCTAGATTGAACATGAAAAAAAAGTTTCGTTCAAAAGAAACTAGAAGTGTTATTTTATCAAGAAAAAAGTGAAAAGTTTACACACACGAGTGAAAACAATGATGTAAATGCTGATTTTAATCCTATTCCTCCTCTTAATTCTCTTTTGCAGCGCAAATATCGACATTAAGAAGACTTTTTTGTTGTGTATGGCGCTTTTCATTACGCTGGTGATATACTCCGTTGATGACATCTCTTACCAATTTCGGTTTGGGTTTCCAACCGTGACAGGTTTTCCACTCTTTCAATTAACCATTCTTCTTTCAAAAATTGCGTATGCCACTTTTTAGACATCGATTTCGGAGGGCTCGTCAATTTGAATTCTAGTGCAGCTAAAATATGAAAATTAAATTTATTTAATAAAATTTTGGACATTCACTTTGAGAGAATGCACAACCAGTTCTACGATCAAAATGCACGTCACCTCACTGCAACAAGCCAAGCAAATCGAAGCAACACCACTTACACAAGCTCACCATGAACTGCTCCATCCCCGGCTTGGTCGAGCTTGCAAGTCGTATGATACTCTTTCGTTACGCGTTTTTAAGGGCGAGAAACAGATCAAATACCTTCTGCCCCGTCCGTTCCTCCTAGTTTTGTATCTAATATGCATTTTTTCATGGTTTAGACAAAGAAATTCTTAACTTCATTGTTCAATTTACCCGAGGAAATGATGAATTTACGTTCTGACTTGAAAAACCCAGATTTAGCGATATTTCATAAATTAAACCTAGAAACCCAGGCGTTTAAAAAAAACAAGATCTGGGTGGAAAAACCCATGAGTGGGAGCCCTGATCACAGGTGTCCATAATGGCTTGAATAGCACTACACGAAAGTGGTTGGTACACATTGTCGAATGTCGCTATTGTTGAGTGGTTGACATATATTAACTATAGCTAATGATTTTTCACAGTAGCATAATCCTTCAAATAAGGACGTTAAACATGACAGATAAATATATGACACCACATTTTTGTTCTATGAATTAATATCATTCTCAAATGTTCCATCCACTATTTTTTCTAACCAATTTTGTAGGGTATTCTTGTCACACATAACGCATTGTAAACGAACTCAATCGAAAACGAAATTTGTTTTAGGGTATTTTCTAAATGTTCATGTATATTTTTTCGGGAATCAAATAGTTTAATCAATTTTTATTCCAGTTAAATAATGCAATCAAATTTTGTTGACTGTAAATCATAATATAATCTTAAACATAAAATTTTCTTGCCCCTCTGAAATGAAAATAGTACGGAAAAAGTTGCCCTAAACAATAACGAACGACGTTGTAACTGGTTTTTTCGAAGATACATTTTTTTTGACCAGATCGAGACAAGATCGAGACCAGAACGACTGTGGAGGTGGACTGTTATGTCACTGTACGACTGTACGTGTAGAGCTAAAGGAACTGACGAGTGAAGAGGGTTTCATAATTTCGTCGCATAGCGCTTTTTAAAATTGAAATTCAAACAAATAATGTTCTTTATTGAGTAAGGTAAGTATTTGATTGAAGAATCATCACTGTATGGTCGCTGATAAGAATTATTTTACGGGAGAAAAGATGTTACATTGTATTGAACACTAACCTAATAAATCAATGTTGTTTGAGGAATTTTCATTTCAAAATTTGATTTTTTGCGTACTGTATAGATGATTTTACTTAAGATCCGAGAATTATGAAAATGCATCTTAATTTAATTATAATTCTTAGTATTTTAGTCAATAGTCGTGTAGAACTTATTACAGCATTAAATTCCTTAAAACTTTCTTTTAGTTCTGTGTAGAAATGAGTTGTAGGTATGTGCACAATTATAAAATTTCAAATTTACTTCTGCTGCTTGTTAGCACTTGAAATTTTGTTGCGATAGGCAAGTGATGTCAAATTTTAGATTCCCTCGGGGGGTACATTTGCCTTGGGGGATACATTTATTGTATCTATAAGAATTAGCACTCCCATGAGAAAAATGTGTGAGGGCCCTAGCTGAGAGTTAGGTAGGCTTTCTTTTTGTTGAAAAAAGTTTTTTTTTGTGTTGAAGACCATCTTTTTTCTGTTCACTGCTATCCTTTTTTTCAGCACTTACTTTCTTAAACTTTAATCTTGTTTTTTAAACTCTCACTACTTACTGTTTCTCTGCCTTTTCTGTTAAGATTTTGCATTTCCCTGTCCCCATTCTAAATGATACCTTCCTCTCTTTGAGGCATTTTTTTTAAGGCAGTTAGAAAGGGTTAAATTACATTTAATTTTCATTTTAGAAAATAGGATGATCAATATTAAATTTAAGTCTTGCACAGAAATTAAAAATTTGGTTCCAAAGAATCACTAAAGGAACATATTTAAAAATGGTTTACAAGAATGACATTCTGCTTGCTGATGCATTATTTTTGAGATAAAACAATAATTACGTTCAGATAGGAATAACATTATATGGTCGGTTGCTTAGTTGTTGCATTGTTGGGTGACGCTCACTTTTCTGGTGGGACACGCCCACTTCTGGGCCCAAAAATAACTGCCATGGTTTTGGTAAGTTAAAGTAAGCTATTTTAGGTTGATTTATGTCAGTTTAGGTTAGTTTATTTAACTAACCTACCCTAACCTCACCCAATGTTACGTCAATACCGTATTACAGCATATTTACGTGTCCGTTCTTTCACTTTTATAGATGACGTTCTTATAACCTCAAAGTTGAATAAATCAAAACTAACGCATCAGCAAGCAGAATGTCGTTTGTGTAAAAAAATTTTAAATGTGTTTCTTTAGTGATTCTTAGGAACAGAATTTTTAATTTCCGTGAAAAGCTTAAATTCAATATTGACCAATAGGATTTCCAATTCATTGGGAAGATAGGGTTTGTGATCATTTAGTGGAGGTGTACTGAATACTTTCTCCTACTATTGAAACTCATGCTTTTTTGTGTTAATCAAGATTCTGTTTACAAGCAAATTCTTTTGCTGTGTGCTGAGTTACAAGCTGTACAAAACATTCAGTTATATAGATATAATGTTTCTGTTGAATGAAAAACTGTTTGATAAGAGTTCAATTTAGAGGCCTTCAAGAGCTAAACCATGTAATTCTTATTGTTTGCTGATACTTGAATTAATTCAAGCTCTAGTGAAAGTGTAAAATTTTGAGCTAAATAAGCTATGTTCATTCCTGTGCAATTTTTTTCACTATTGTTTGGCTCTGATTGCTTTTTTTTTATTTAAACATTTCTGAAATAAATTCTACAGAAATGTGTTTAATGTTTGACAATGAAAATGTAATACAAAATTAATTCTATTTAAAATTTGAGCCACTGCTTGAGGGCCATAATTGATTTAAATGAGAGAGCTAAATGTAATACAAAATAAATTCTATTTAAAATTTGAGCCACTGCTTGAAGGCCATAATTTATTTAAATGAGAGAGCTAAATGTAATACAAAATTAATTCTATTTAAAATTTGAGCCACTGCTTGAGGGCCATAATTTATTTAAATGAGAGAGCTAAATGTAATACAAAATAAATTCTATTTAAAATTTGAGCCACTGCTTGAGGGCCATAATTTATTTAAATGAGAGAGCTGTAGATGAAATATTGAAGAATTAGTAGAAGTTTCTTAAAATAGCTTGAAAATCTTTCAATTTGTTTCAAAACTATGAACATCTGATAAGATTGTTGCATGCAAGTGCTGTGTTGGAGCTGAAGTCCTATTGATGGAGCTGAAGCTCTATTGATCAGACTCAAGTTATGGTATGATAAAAATGGTCTCAAGCTAAATGCGAGTAAAACACAATTCATTGTTTTTGGGTCAAAAGTGACAATGAAAAATATCCAAAATCTGGATCAAACTCTTACTGTTGGAAATGATAAAATTCACCCATCAGAAAAAGTAAAAAATTTGGATATTTGGTTCGATAGAGACATGTCTTTCAAATCCCACGTTGATAAAACCTGCAATGCAATTCACGGGACTTTAATGTTTTTAATCGTATAAAAAGTATGCTTGACAAAGAATCTAGACTATTGGCCATCCAATCCGTGGCCTTATCACGTATTGACTATTGCAACCTGGTATGGGGAGATTTACCAAAATATCTTCAAAAAGATCTACAAAAATGCATGAATTTTGCAGCTTAGGTTGTATGCAAAGGTAAATTTGAAAAGAATGATCACATAACACCTCTCCTGAATAAACTTGGCTGGGCTCCTATTCGGGAGAGGTTTCTGGCGCACAAAGCCCAATACGTATTCTCCTCTTATATCTTCCTCATAACAATGCTGAAATAGTGAAATTCCATTCCCCTACCATCACCAACCTAAAGCCAAATAGGAGATTTGATTAGATTATTAGTTAGTTTAAGCCTCCCTATCCGCAACAAAGGCGATCCAAAGAGAGGAAGGAAAAAGGCACCATTTAGTATGGAGTAAAGGGAACGCAGAATACATGCAGAAAGGGCATAGAAACAGTAAGATAAGAAAGAAGTTCATGAAACAAGATCAAAGTTGAAGAAGAAAGTAGTAGGTGTTGAGAAAACAGGACAGCAGTGAACCGAAAAAAAGTTGGTCCGTAACAAAACAGAAACCTATGTTATTTTAACAAAAAGAAAGCCTACCTAACCTTTAGCTCGGGCCCTCACATTGCCCCCTGGGAGCGCTAATTCCCATAGATACAATAATTGTATCCCCTTGAGGGGAGCCGAATAGGAGACGTGATGCCTTAATCAAATACCATTCATCTAACATCGGGCAGAAAGCTCTGTCAGTATCAGGCTCCTTACTGTGGAATAAACTTCCCCCGAGCATCAAAACCCCTCAAACACTTGAAGAATTCAAAACTAAAATAGCTCTCTATCTTGCGTCTACACAATAAGTGTCAACTGCATTACGTACCGGAAAAGAAGTCATAAATTTTTAGTGCAAATTATCTTATCTTTTTCATTACATCATACAACAATCAAGACATCTGTATTATGCATGTGGAATTTGATTACTTGTATGCAAATATTTAGTACATAAATGTTCTCATATGTGATGCTCCTATGTGTGTATATATGTGTATGGAAATATACATAAGTATGTGTGTGTGTATATATAGATATGTAGAACTTATTCCCTTCCCAAAAATGCTCTAGTTAATTTTGTGTGACAATATACCATCCTTTACACTCTTAGCGTATACTTTGGCCACACTATTTAAGGTTGTTTTGACTTTCTCGTTTTGTCCCAGGAGTGTTGCAAATGTTATGGCTGGTATTGTACAATGATCCTTCATTTGAATTCAGTGAACTTTTTTGTGCCAATGCTAGTAGAGTTTGAAATTTAATTTTTGTGTAATTGTAAAATATTTCATTTTATCCGAGCCAGTTTTGACTTTCTCGTTTTGTCCCAGGAGTGTTGCAAATGTTATGGCTGTTATTGTACAACAATCCTTCTCATCTATTTGAATTCGGTGAACTTTTTTGTGCCAATGCTAGTAGCATATGAAATTTAATTTTTGTGTTATTGTAAAATATTTCATTTTATCCGGGCCAGTTATTTAACTTACTAGTTGATACGAAACAATGTGAAAAAAAATTACCTCTAATGTTAACCTCACTGTCTAAGACGAAAAACAATTTGGATCTACCCGTTTTACTTTCAACCATAATCCCTCATCTCACTAGTTCCTACGTTCGTGAGCTCAAATTTCAACATGGGAGTGCACTTAATAAAGTGCTTCAACAATGCATCACACGCACAATGTTTTCTGGACCACTTGTAATAAAATGCATTGTCAAAATCAGACCAACGCACCTAAAGGAAATGCATTTTAAACGGGCTTTTCTTACAACCATTTGTTTGTTTAGAAATTAACCGGTATAGGTATTACTGCCCCCATGTGTAGAGATTAAGTCATGGTCTAAATTTCAAGATATTTGAAAGCACTTTTCGCTCATATAAAAATACTTGAACGAGCGACGTAATTCATGGGCAATTTTTACTTTCCTACGCCCGTGAGTGCATTTAAGACGAAATCATTTTCGGTAGCTAACTTTTCGTTTACTCCAGCTATACTGCAAATGTTATGGACTGATAATCCGAAATACGCACACACTAACAAGAGTGTTTTAAACAATGTGTCACAGAGATTTTTTTCATTTACTTATATTTATTAGCATTTTCAAAACTAAATTAATTACCGCATAGAAAGGATGTTAATGTGAGGGTATTTTAGCATCTTTTTTCTCTTTTTCGTTTCATTAAAACATTTAAACAAAAAAAAGGCCAAGGTTTTGAAGAACGTCGTAACTTTAAAGAACATCCTTTTTTAAACTTCTTATTCTGGTCTTGTCGTAGCCTTCTTTTCTTTTCAAATCAATTATACAATTATTCCTACTTCGTCAGTCGTTTTGAGGTTGACCTTCAAATTTACGGTTTATTTCAGCAGGATATATTTAACTCAAATCTTAGTACGGCCATACATTTACTGTTTTAACGAAGGGTGAACACACTTATGACAAGAGTTTGATGAAACTAGCAAATATCGAGGATGATAAAATAATGGACAATCCCAAAGAACTTGACTCGGAGTACGCAGCGATGGTGACGAATTAAAGGTCTAGTAATTATGTTAAATCTGATATGTCAATATGAAGTTACACAGAGATTACATAGACTCTCTCTCAGAGTGCCGGCTGAGTTTTAAATTAACAAGTCAAAAGGTGGCACTAACAGACCTTTACAAGAGGAAATCTCGTACCATAATGAATGCTACCTAACAGTCAACATATCCTTAAATACCCGCAGTGACTGCTGCAGCTTCTGGAGATTTGTTGGGATCGTTGGCAGCGCTCAACCGTCGAAGGGTTCTGAGCACTTCTTCCCTGTCGCCTTCCCTATGCTGAGCTTACTTTTCTCGTTGATTCATTACTAACCGATCGGGCGCAAGGTCCACGTTCCGCCGTTCACTCTTTTGGTGGTGAGCCGTTCACTCTTTTGGTGGTGGAATTTCACAGTTTGTACCTAAGTACATAACAGTCTTAAATTGCTCTTCTCACTTTCTTACTCTAGTGAATAGATTATGATAACAATATTTTGGCTAGTTTACTTTTTGTACGGCTCCACCTACATTGAAAATGTCACGGCTAGCATTGTACAACAACCCTTTTCATGTCTTTGACTCCGATGAACTCTTTACGCCAGCAATATCAGCGTAAGAAATATCATAACAATTTTTTCTTTTGTTAGAGTGAATATTAGGTTCTTTCTGAAGCTCTCCACTTGGCACAGTAGATGATGCATCCATGTGAAAAATTGTCTCAAATCCCGACTGCCTACCTCATAGTTCTAGACGCAAAATAAATCGAATTTGCCCATTTTACTTCTAACATCAATCCCTCACGCTCGTATCACTAGTTCTTATGCTCATAATTCAATACGAGTACACACTAACGAGAGTGTTTTCAGCAATGCGTCAAATGAATTATGCTTTCCTTTGTCACCTGTATTTTAAATGCATTACAATAATGCGACAACCGCGACGAAGAGGAACTTATTTTTGCGTGCTTTTCTCCGAATCATGTTTTTGACAACTATCAAGATGTCAAGTGTATTACGATAACCATGTGTGAATGGCAATTAAGGATCTAAATCATTTGTCTCAACACTTAATTAACATGGGGATTACGATAACCATGTATTAATAAAAAAAATGAAATTGACTTTCTCGTTTTGTCCCAGGAGTGTTGCAACAGTATTTAATGGTATTTAATGCATAATGGAAGTCCTTTATATCAAGGATATGAGAAATATTGTCCTAGGGTAATATAGCAATAAGGGTCTCTGTGTTAAGGTATTTAAACGGGATTTTTGCTCTTATTTAAATTTAAATGCGCACAAACTAATACATGTTCCACTAAGCGCTACAAGGATTGTGTTCTTTTAGTAACTTATATTCAAATGCCCTGTCAAAATCAGATTAGGGAAAGGAAAGGAACTCATTTTTGATGTGCTTTTCTGTCAATAATTTTTTGATTCAACATTTTACACGGGTATCACGATACCAATGTGTTATCAATTAAGGATGTTTAGGTTAAGGTGTTTCAAAAACCAGTGTATCAACATTTCATGTTTGTACTTTATTGGAAATAAATGTTTTTCTTTCTTTCTTTCTTTGTTTCTTTAAGGCTACCCCAAATAAAATCAAACTACTATGTTAAACTCAATAAATTTGTTAGTTTTTTATCGAATTAAAAAAAATGAAATTTAATATAAATCATTTTACAAATAGTGCTCTATAATAATCTTTTGGTAAAAAGTTTTGTCACCCCCTAGCACAGCAAAGCAAATGTTGGTATATCTTTCCTTCCTTGTATATTTGGACACTTAATTGATGAAAGAGGTGTCATCATTAGGAAGTAGGTTTTTATTCTTTCTTGGATACTACATTTCTCACTGAAAATACTTTTAGGTATGCATGTTTGTTTTTGGTTGGAAGAATGCAAGTATATTGGTTAAGCCCATTTTTGTAAGTGTGACAGCTGTTGGTACTTTATTGTTGGTTGTACTTACAGTTCATCAGACATAGTCAACATTTAGGAAATTATCTCAAAACCTGTTGTGCATTTGCCTCTCCATCCTATTCAGGTATTAGAAATTTTAATAGCTTGAACCATTCTTTTATAAGTGGATGGTGTAATCCCGTATAGAGCAAAGTGTGAATGGGGCCTTGAAATTTCAGGCTTCTTTCATCCATTAGCAAATAGTGATAAGTTTGGAGAAACATGTACATGATTTAAGATGATGGTATTTATATGAATATAAAATGAAGTAATTTTTAAAGTTACATCGTGACAGTATTTAATGCTTTTTCATATTTGTATACAAATAAATCGTAGAAATTGAATATTGAAGTTTTGAAATTAATTTTTATATTGATTACTGGAAATCAAATGAAAAAGCTCTCAAACTGAATGGTTTTTAAATTTGACACTCAACATACTTTTAGCTCATATAATATAGTGTTGGTATAAGTTTGCCATTTAGAATTAGCTTTCCAATGAGTATTCAATGAGTATTGAATAGAATTAGCTTTGATGCACAGGAATGAAGTTCAAGATCTGGGTAGGAGTTCAAAAATTATGTATAACTATGGTTAAATACTTTTTTTGTGTGTTTTCAGATACCATGGATCCCATCCCAGTATTTTCTCAATTGAAATCTGCTGTTCAGTGGATCTTTGGAGATGCTGAGGCAGCAAGACAGACTCAGATTAATTTTAGTCGGCAGTGTCCTGTTGTGTCACAAGTGCGCTCTATAGTAGAAGCTTCTAGTGGAGATGAGAAAGCTGCTCGAGAAACTCAAAAACAGTGTGGGAATTTTATGTTGAGTTTAGTCAATGGAATTCCAGTTATAGGCCACATTAAAGGTACTGTTCATTATATCGTTGGAGATAAAGAAGGAGGTGGAGCTGCTATGAAAGCAGCTAGTCACACTTCTGCTGTAATTGGTGGTGGAGTTGGTGGATTTTTTCTTGGAGGTCCAGTTGGTGCTGTTGCTGGAGGTATTGGTGCTGGTGTTGCAATAGATTCGACCATCACTGCCACTGATTCTGCTATCAACAAAACGCTTAAACCTTATGGAGTGTTTGAACCACTTGCTGACCCTACCAATCCAGGGAAGTGGTGTGATGCTGCAGGGGGTATAGTTTTTGATGGTCTGGTTGGCAGGTGTGCTGGAAAAGTGGCACAGCAGGTGAAATTGAACGTCTCTAAGCCAGGGGCAGTTTTAGATAGCATTGTGGAGACCGTTATTGAAGACAGAGTAATTCCCAAACCTCTCGTTCCTATTTGGAATAGTGTTAAAATTTACGTAACAAACCAAGCTGGAAGGCTTGCAGTGAAATTTTTGGCTTTTGCTCAAGAACGTGTGAAGAAAGAGTTGTCATTAAAGGGACAAAATTTTGATGGAAAGCAGTGCAAACTGGAGAATAGTAGGGAAGTTATGGCTGAGGAGGAAGCCCTTGCTGAAGCCTTAGGTGCATCAGTAAAGTTGAATGGCAATGTTCTTGAAGTTTACTTAGGAGAAAAGCTGATACTTATCCACACTGGAAATTCAGCATATTATGTGAATGGTAATGGAGGAATGGAGCAAATAAAACATGGCATTATGGTGAATCTGTGTAGCAATGGAGAGTATAGTAAATCAGACGTGAGATGTGAGGCCATAGAAATGGCTCAAATGCAGATGTCTGCCATAGAGCATGAAGATGCCAGTGTTGGGTGCTTTGGTAGAGAGCTTGAATATAAGGCAATTGGTGAGTTCACTTACGACTCTCAGCAAAAGAAAATTTCTTGGGGTCCATGCGGGCAAAATATTGATACAGAAGAAGAGCGCCAGAGTTTTTCCATTCCTGTTTCTAAACGCAGCATGCACATTGTATGATGCTGTCCTCACAATAGAGTCACTTGTTAGTACTTGTATAACAAAGAAAAAATGAAACTGACAATAATCTGTATTTTTATGCTGTTTAATTTTGTTATCTGTTGGCAGTGAGAACAAAAGAGTACCTTATAGAAAAGACATCATTCATAATGACACGTTTTACATTTGACGATTATGTTTGGGTCTTATTTTGAGATTTGAAAAATGGAAGTTCTTTATATCAAGGATATGAGAAATATTGTCCTAGGGTAATCAGCATTTTCTAAACCAAACCTAATTTTGTATTACAACTTTCACAAGTATTATAATGGTTGTGCTGGTTCCTTTGGGACATGTGTAACCTTCCGACATTACCCATTACCGATTTTGTCAATTATGGGAACTCCAGTGCATAGAAATGTTAATTGTGTGCCAGCTTGCAATGTCTCGACAAATGAGACTGCTTCTTTAACAAAATTCAATTGAGGAAAGTGAAAACCCGATGTTTCAGTGGAGTTTCACTTTATTTAACAACCAATTTTCATCAGGGGAGCAGTTATTTGTTTTTGAGAGTTCTTAATAGGAAACTGTGAGTCTCAGGTGCTGGCTGATTCCAACAGACCTCTGCACCTTTCAAGAATTGATCTTTTCAGCTTTAAGTACTAACTGGTGTGCAAGAAGTAGATCAGAAGTGAAATGTGTATTTTAGTTAATTTTAAATGAGATTTAAATGGCGGAAGTCAGTCTGCCCTTGATGGTACTGGAAAAGTTATCAGCATTTCTATTTGTGTAGGTATGCCATAACAGAACTGACATTTATAAGCTGTTTGAAGTGGTATATTCATCGATATACAATTTAAAGTCTTCTTTTACTAGTAATTTATATTACGATCTCTGACGCACCTCTGAGACCCACCTTGCCCTCATTTGGAACTCACGTGTTGTGTGATGACAAGGATTGCTTTTAAACAGTGGTACTGGTCATTGTTAGAAATTGTAGTCACACCGTAGCCAAGTTACGCACAATATGATATGCTTTGAACTAAGTAGGTCAGTACTTAGCATTGTAGACGGTGTGTGGCTGCAGTCACGGTAGTAGAAACAAGGTGGAGTCAAACCAGTCTTTCGTCGACCGTGTGGCAGTGCTTACGTCATGAAATGCATAAGTAGCAGTCCTCATAGTCCATCTGACAACACTGCTAGCCCCAAATCTGGCGCCACTATTGGTCTAACGACATGTTGCGATGGTGACGTCATAGTTCTTTTTTAATGAAGCAGTTTTATTGGCTAGTCAAACAAGAGGTGTGTTTTCCCTCCTTATAAGTGACTCTTCTTTGTTTCCTCAATCGAGGCTACAGGTTTTGGTGCGCTTGACTGGCTAATGGTGAATTATCTGGCTCTTAGTGTTATCACCATGCACTTGCTGAATAGCCAAAGAGTACTTGCCAGTGACAGTTGTGTAGTTATATTATATTGTTAAACCTTTTTTTTTTTTCTCTCAGAAATGGGAAGATGTTTTTATTATATTTGTTCATCCCCTCAGGGGGAAACAATTATTAAATATATGGGAATTAGCACTCCCAAGGGGGCCCGTGAGAGAAGCCTAATGTGAGGGTCCGAGCTAAAGGTTAGGTAGGCTTCTTTTTTGTTGGAATAGAATAGGTTTTGTTTAGTTAGGGACCATCTTTTTTCGGTTCACTGTTGCCCTGTTTTTCAGCACCTAAAACTTTCTTGAACTTTTTCTTGTTTCATGAATTTCTTTTAGCTTACTGTTTCTGTGCACCTTGTGCGTAGATTTCACGTTCCCTCAACTCCATACTAAATGGTGCCTTCCTCTCTTGGAACATCTTTGTCGTGGTTAAGGGAGGCTAAAACTCTTATATAATAATGATCATTTTGTATTTGTTCATTTACGATATCGTTGCATCTTATGTTAATGGTTCTAGAGGTGCTGTTCTTTCTGTGGGGCCTTGAATATTTGTCAGTCATTGCGACATTAATTGTTTACTGTTTTCTTATACATACTCATATATCACAGTGGCAATTACATATTTGTTATGTACGTAGTTTTCAATCCACTGCTTAACTGATGCTTAATGTGTTTTTCTTTAGTCTTCTGTTATTAGCATTTCATCTCTAGTTACTTGAATTTTTATGCTATGCTTTAATCTTTTTGTATTTATATTTGCTAGAATAATATACCAATAGTAAATCAACTCTTAGATTATTTTGAAATGTACATCCTCATGTTGTTCTATTGTGAGAAAGTCTGGCTGTCCTCAACAAATAATGCGCGTTACAGTCCGATTATGAGGGAAGCCTGGCTGGCCACAATAAATAATGCGCGTTACAGTTCTATTGTGAGGAAGCTTTGCTGGCCTCGATAAATAATGCGCGTTACAGTTCTATTATCGGTGTTGTGTAGAGCAAACGACCAATTTGACAATGAATGCAACAGCAGCGGCGCTGTTCCTTTTTGTCCATGTGTATGCTGCCCATCTGCTGTGTGTTATCATTGTGCTGTTATAGCCCATGTGCCTCAGGTGTCCGTGTGAGGCTAGGGCTGCACCACGGGACAGAGCTTTCAGCAGTGATGCTCGCTCGCCCTCATAGCGCTGTAGCTGCAGTTCTCACATTCCTCAGAGAAGCACAAGAGTTTACTCCCTTCTTTATTTTTTGATGCATTGCTAATTGAAATGAAACAAGTTTCAGGCGTTACCATCAACATTTGAGATTTGCTTTCAGTTAACTAGCAAAAATGTATGTTGTATCACAAATTAATGTTAACGCTGGTTATGCAAGTTTATGTATTTGCACTCTAAAATGCATGATATTGGAGATACATAACTAAAAAGGACAAACTTTACAATATTCTTCAAGTACATAACCTTGTGCCGAAAAGTCTCGAATATTTCAGCTTCCAAAGCTGCTATAAAAATAATTGGTGGATATTATCTAGACGTCGTCTTAGCCGCGCTTGAATACTGAGAAAACGAGCAGTGCCGTCCGTTTTTTGTATGACCATGCTCAGTTTCATGCTTTGTATGTGCGATGTGCTAGAATAACATGTCTTCTTCTTAATGTAGAATTTTAAGATGCTACGAATACTAGAATAACATGTCTTCTTCTTAATGTAGAATTTTAAGATGCTACGAATAATGACAATCTATTTCTGTTTTTGCTACTAACTCCGGTGAACACGGGCTACAGAATAAAGTAATGGTTCTACCTTCCTTAGATGTGTTTCAATTCCCGCGTTACTCATGAGGGAAGACATCTGTCAGCTACGCATCTAGTTTTCTCCATGAATTCAAAACCATTTGATTAGTTGATCATAATATGTCAAAGGGATTTTCCTGAAAATAGAATAAAAAATGACTGAGGAAGAACATTGAAAGTGAGAATTTCCCTTAGTCAACATCTTTCATCTGAGGGGCGCATGAGCCGTCGTTTCAAGTAGTTTGGGTCCGTCACTGGGATTCGATGCCTTGTAGACCCTGTAGTGCTGCGGAATGTAGAGTTTTGCTCGAGACAGTTTCTTCCTGTCTTGCTCAAATTTAATACTTTTCGAATAGCAACAGTGTTTTGAAATATGACGGGCGTTATTAGATGACCTGTAACCTAAGATTTTGCATAACTCGTTTCTTGTCCTAGTAATTAGATCAGATCAAACTGCTTCGGGTTCACAGATCACATTTTCATCCGCATGAATGTATCGTCAGATTTTCCTCAAAAGTGAATCGTGGCCATGGTAATTCAACGGTGATTGCTTGGTGATGGCGCAAAATATTTGAAAAGCTAAGAGTGACAGTGAGGACCAAACATCATTTAGAGGCAAGAACTACGCGTCATTAAAGTGGTCAAATGAACGGAACGCCGATCGTCTTGGTTAAGAATACAGATATCGACACCATCAAAATGAAGGGTAAATAGAACTCATCAAAACAAGCAATACGTGTTTTCAATGAGACGGTAGACAATTCATTGGTACGTAAACAAAGTAAAAAAATTAAGCACACTGTCAAATGATAGCACGTCCTAAGCAGGACCACACAGCTTTTTATAGAACAGCTAAACGCTGTCGTACTGCCTGTCCTGCACTCACGAGTCAGATGAAGCGTAAACTGTAACAAAAGATGGGTCGTCACCTTTTCAGCAGCCCAATGCATTAGGCCATTGTCCCTTTGGCTTTACGCAGTTTTCTAATTACAGAAATCAAAAATTGCACCAATGATGGGACTATGGCCTTACATCATCAGAATTTCTACATCTTGAACTTATTACTGTCAAGAAAACTAACATCTCAATTTTTCCAATCACTTCTTACCTGTGCGATTTGATTGCACCTGACGCACTGAGTTTCCACTGATCCTATGATGCACAGGCAGTATGAACATCGAGACCCGTCTCCTAAACTCTGACACAGCTGCGTAGGTACTGCGATTTGAGCGTGGATGCGTACCAGCCTAATCGAGTCATGTTTTCTTGCATGATTGACCGAAGCGCCAAAGCACACACAATGGGAACGACTACAGGCGAAACATGAAACTGTTCTTCTACTCACTTCCTCACTAGCTTGGCAGGTGCAAAGGAGCGCACGTAATTAATCATAAGGTGAAACAAATTATGCATAACACTATAGAAATAAATACGCTCCTCACGAAATTAAAATTAAAAAGCCTTTCAAAATTAGCAACACTTTTTTTTTAGAGGATTCACACCAAGTGCAGTCATTGATACAAACTAAAATTTGATTCAGAAAGCTTCAGTTCGAACAGTCATCATAAAGGAAAAAAATGAGCTCAACTTCGGAGAATATACTAAGCAATTTCTAGTTTAACAAAGCAATCACGCTCAAACACTAGCACCTTGGAGGTTAATTACAGCTCTTCTGAGAATGTGCTCGAGAGTTTCTTGTAAAAAAAAAAACACTCACGCTCTAAGCACCTAAGAGGATGATACTGCAATTTTGAGAATGCGCTGGACAGATTTTCATAAAAAAAACAATCACGCTCAAACACTAGCAAGCACCTAAGGGGGGAGGAGACACTACTTCTGAGAATGCACTTGATATTTTCTTGTACAATATGTTACAATAAATTAAGCCCTAGCACCTAAGAAAGTGATGGGCAATTCACTGCGCAGTGGTTGCGTGTAGCGCTCTCTACTACATCTTATAAAAGATAATGATTACAGTAAGGCACTTCCATTAGATTCTAAAGGTCAATGACCATTAATTTTCCAACTATCTAAGAATGCAGAATTGCATCATATGTGTACATATGCATAATACTTGGAAGCTGACTAGACAACAGTCAGATTAAGCAAGATATTTGAAAAAATAAATAAATAGAATTTTTGTTCACTTGAATTGAGTAAACTTTCTCCACTCAGTTGCCACATTATACAATTTGCATTTCCTCAGGTTTCACTCGTGAAATCAATGTAAAAAATCCTCTGGAAGTCTCCCAGTGTAGAATCACAAATTAGTAAAGCTATTGCGTCAAAAGCTACAATTGAGCACTCCTGAAACTAATGGTTGAGTTTCAATGCACATCCTGATTCACATTTCATTCAACGTAGCCGTTACAGGGACATTTTCCTCGACTCTTTGCAGTAAACACTTCAAACGCATGTTCACACGTGGAAGCAGTTCTCATGACTATTGGCATTTCAATTTGGCTTCACTAATTCATACGCTAAAAAACGCTGCAAATTACCATAAAACAAATTTCCGCTATTTTGAGCGAATTGCTTTCAAGTCGATGCATGACTTAGTAAAAATCTGTTGTTACCAGTCGTCTTCGTCACTTTCATCGTCGTCATCGTTGCGGTTGCTCCTGCTGCCGAGCGAGCTCATGAGTACGTCTCTGGGCTTCTCACCTCGAGGGTTGTGCTCCAGGTCTGTCTTGATGCCGCCCGTCGTCGATAGCATCCACTCCAGCTCTGCACGAATTTCCCCTCATCAATTGACAATCATTTGAGTCGATTTCTCCTCACCAACTGACTTGTTATGAAAAACGACCATTTGTTGTGGCGCAATTGATTCTTCAATCGCATTGCGGCCATTTATTTGACACAAATTATCTGCAACTATCTGACTTGCTAGAAATTATGACCGATATCTTATTGATGGCCGTGTTTACACAACTTGATCGAGTTTGTAGAATTTCTAATATTTTTGGCTGTGGCCGAATCAAGGAAAGACGCCCAGATAGAGCGCACTTAGCAGCTCCTCGCATAATTGTGCACATCATTTGATGAGAAAATTACACCACAAATAGGTTCATGAAAACTAAAGCTTTTCAAATCCCGAAACAGGAGCGCATGAATAAAATTTGGTCAGATAAAATATTGCAAGTATATTTGAACATCTTCGAATTTTTTGAGCACGTGCAACTTCACCTTTTTATTAATTTTTCATATTAAAATCAAAGGTACTTCATCTTTTATCAACTTATTGATTTGTAGTACCTTTTTTCTAACCTCCAAGGAAACAATGTTTAATGGTTTAATTACAAATCAATGGGAAAACTTCTCATTAATCTTTCCATTTTAACAATCATGTTGTAAAAATGTTTTTTTAACTTCTTTAACTGAGTAGCGTAATTAAGTGCAATGCAAGCTTAATTAGTAGAATAGTTCTTTTTCAAACATCTTCTACTCGTTTCCTAATGTTGCTATAATCACCTGAGAGGCTTCTCACATCGGTGAAAATACCGCGACGGCCGAACTGGGATCGAACCATTCTTTTATTGACCAAAACGATGCTCAGCGCCGCGCTCTAAGTACACGGTAGGGACATGAATTCGATCATTGATTTAATTTCACTAATTTATTGATTTTAAAAACGAAGAAAATCAAGAAACGCAAAGAGCTTGATGATGGAAGGAAAATGGCTAACAGATTTTTCACCTGACAATCAATGCTAACTTAAACATTAGAGAAATATTGAGAAATTCAAGATAAATGCAAATGATGCTTAGCATTGATCGTGGCAGGAAATTTGTTTCACTCAGAAACACTGGTTATACAGGCATTATTGGGTTTGCTATCAAGTCAGCTGTTCTGTTCAATGCTCTACCCACGAACAGTTTGATCATCAATGAAGAAATAATAATTTCTTTGTTGTAAATTCAAGTGTGAAATTAGCACTCACCATCACAGGATATCCTATCGGAGAACTGCTGAGGTCCGATGAACTGTTTCTTGGCAGCTCCCTCGAAGTAAACAAATATGGCAGGCAGGTTTCGGTCCGGAAAGTCGGGTATACAAGTCGACGATATCGATTTGATGAACTTGGTCTGTCAAGAGAGAGAAGTTAAGGAGAAGTTAAGAGAAGAGAAGTTAAGGTAAAGAAGTTAAGAGAAGTTAAGGCAAAGAGTAGATCGTTGAGGAACTTGGCCTGCACTAAGAGAAGTTGAGGTAAAGAGCAGAGCAATACCTGAGCTACCGAGAGCTTCATCAGCGCATATTGAAATAAACAGAATTGGATGGTTAGGTAAAGGACATGGGGACCTTGAAATTTCTGTCACGAGCATCAAATTAATCCAAACTTATCAGCAATTTGTCAGCGTTGAATTACTTCAATGTCAGTCAATGGAATACATACTGACAAATCTAATTCCTTACTAGACCACCCACCTATGCCTTCTTAAGTCAGGTTACATATACACGGGAAGCCAAAGAGGATGGAAATTTGTTAACGATTTATTAAAAAAACTGATTCTACAGGAAAAATCTTCACACTACTGTAAAATACATAGAACTTAATTTTGACAAACAGGAATGGCTTGACAGGTTTAGGCAACCCATAAAAATTCGCATCGGAACAATACGGAGCATTCCATCACCAGATCTAATCTGCATTTATTAAGAATTCAATTTTTATAGTTCTTCACGTGTTAAAATAAAAATAAAATCACTCAACATTTTTTCACTGCACCAATGTAAATAGTTGAAATTATACACCTCTGTCAATCTATAAAACGCAACTTCTCGATCAAATCGTCATCATCTTCAGGCTGAAAATATAAAGATCATATTTTTATAGTCACATTGTAGGACCACTAGATAGGATTAATTTTTGTACTGTAGTAATATTGATCACCAGCCGACGAGCTAATATTGCACAGCAGCAGTATCATGTGAAAAGTGAAGCTTTGCAGAACTAGAATAGTTTATAAATTTGTATATAAATTTACAAATAAATAGAGATATAGATGTTTATAAATTTACACCCAAAAAATAAACAATAGATTAAATTTAGTTTCAAACTCACACAATATAAGTACTTCAATGAGAGGAAAGATGATGGCACTTATTACCATGGAGTTGAGGGAACGGGGAAGCTATGCATAGGGTGTGTTGTCACATAAGACTCCTCATGCATAAAAACGGTTTATGCAACAAGATAAAATTGAAGTAGTTATAGCTGCTGAAAAACTGAACAAGAGTACATGAAAAAACGACGGTCCATAACGATAAAAAATAATTTCAACCAACAGTAGACTTTCCTAATTCTTATTTCGGCACCCCACATTATAGCTCTGGAATCGCTAATTCCTATTAATACTATAATTTCTTCCTCTTGGGCAAAATTCAGCAGTATAAACTGAAATCTGTAGCAAGTAAACTGAAAGCTACTCGTAGGGTAATTTGAAATGAGTACTTACTTAGAAATGCCTCACCTGTCATCAACCATTTATGATATAACATATCTGCAAGATTTCCTTCCCAAACATGTAACCAGTTCAAACAGCTCCAGAACTTACTGAAAATTTGATAGTTCAATAACGATGCTGAAACTGCACGCAATGTTAGACAATACATAAACTCCCTCTGCCCTGAACACCACATTAAATGAAGTTTTATCCTTTCTCATCTTCGAATTTTATTGTTGTTTCTAAAAGGCTTAACACGTTCCCTGCGCATTGGGCCATATGTGTTCAACTAGGTAAATTGCTCACTCACGTACCAGTATAAATGAATGGCATTTCATGTTTTGCAACCTCTTTAAGAAATAACCGTTATCATACTTGGTGAAATGTTATTGTGCAATGGTATTTCCATATTTTTAGGAAGGATAAAAATGTTTTTGAGCATTAAACTCACTTTCCAATTCTGCTACTTACAACCTAACCAAACCAACCGTAAACAACCGCGGTGAACGTGTTAAACACAGTCATAAACTAATTTATTGTTACAAACCTTAGGAAACTTTTTTTGTCGTGGTTAGGAAGGCTTAAAAAAACTAATCTAACGTTAGAGAAGACAAACCTTTGGAAACTTTACAGCTAAGCTCTTGAAGTGCTGGTTGATGAGAGTGCACAAAGGGATGCCTGGCTTGTACAGGTGAAGGAAGACGTACACGCCGGTGCCAGCTTTGTTGACCTGCTCCACATAGTCCACTCCGCTGATTTCAATGACCTGCAGGTTAGATTAGATGTTAGTTTGAGCCTCCCTAACTGCTCAAATAAGCACCATTTAGCATAGAGATAAGGGAATGTAGAATCTATGAAGTAAAAGACAAAATAAAAGTTGAAGAAGAAAGTAGTAGGTGCTGAAAAACAGGAAAGCAGTGAACAGAAAAAAAGTGGACATTAACATAACAAAAAACATTTTATCTCAAAAAAGAAGGCATACCTTACTCTTAGCTTGGGCCTTCATGCATTTTCCCTTTGAGAGAGCTAATTCCCATAAGTACAATAATTGTTTCCTCTGAGGGAAAACTTCAAATAGCATAAATCAAAATTTTGCTTCCTTGAGCTGAGCTTCATTTTTTTGGAAAACGGGAGAAGCAAAACGAAAAGAATGCCAATCCAAAAAGCTGTAACAGTAGCTGGTAGCTGTAGTTTCTCTTCAATAGAAAACACATGACAAAAGTGAAGGGAAAAACTGGTTGTTTCCAAGTTCTTGAAACCTTTAATGTGGGCCTACAAACAGAATAATCAATGATAACATCCTCTTGTGAGCATTGACAAATCAATTTTTTTATGAAGTTTAAGAACAACTTATTTCATAGTTATGCTTACCTCAAGTATAACATGGTAACATCAGTTTTCTTTTCCTTGTTAAATTGATGAAAAAGAATAGGATAAATATAATGCAAAATACTACTTGTATCATAACTGGTTAGTGACAGAAATTCAAGATAAGAATTTTTTGAAAGCTTTACTATCCAGAATATGAGCCAAACAATAATACAAGCACAAGGGCAACAAGATCATTGCATAGTGCAGATGTGGGCAGGAACAGTTCTGAAAGCACAAATGAGGCCATTACCAAGGACAGATTAGGTTCATGAATAACAAAAATTGAAAAAAAATTTAGGCACCTCTCCAAATTTGGCCGCTTGGGCTTCCTTCTTCATTTCCTCAAGTCTTCGCTTCCTGAACTCAAGAATGATTGCTTCATCCTCATCATCCTCCAGCTCGGCAAGCTGGTCCAAAGAGAGATCCTTGAGCCTTGCCTCTGCAAAACAGAAACACATGAATGTTACTTACCTAACTCCTAACCAACCTAAAATAAGAGTGCAACAGCATTAATGGTATAGAAATAACACTTTCACTGGAAACAGACATCTGACTAATTGAATATCTAAAAAACGTGTGCTAGTTAGCAAGTAAAAGCATAGCACAAAAATATCAAAATTTGGCTGCTGGAAAGCCTGTTCGTAACAAATATATCATTTAACATTTTAGCTTCAATGATACTCCAATGACGTGATGATTGTTGCAAAGTTTCAGTGCAGCCAATTTAGTGTTGCTCCTGGATGCTGAATAAAAATTCAAAAATTTAATTTCATAAAATTATTTACTTGACTGAAAAATATGGAGCAACTAAAAATGTATTATTTTACCTTGCCAACTTAATGACCTTTATTTAAGATGAGTTGTAGCTTTACATTATAGCTAGCCAACCAAAATTTGTGAGCAAAAACCCTTTAGTGAATGGAAAAAGTTGAGCAGTTTGAAATACATGAACTACATAGTCAGGCAGCATTTCGTGCTATGATCATACTTTGGTTGTGCAAATCAGAATATCTCACTCACAAATTTGAATTCATGCAAGCAAAGCAAACAAATTCACAACCAGCCTACACCAAATCAAAAAATGCTGTTGCACAGGTATGTGCTTTGCTGATAAGTGAATCTTAACTTACAGAAATTACATTAGATGTCAATTCAAGTCACCTTAACTACAACTAAGGCATTCCAAAAGAAGAGAGATGATGGTTCCATTTAGGATTACATTAAGGGAATGCAGAATCTATGCTTAACTAATACCCAAGGAACTTCATAAACTTACTAACATTATATTCCAATATATGTGTCAAACAGAACTTACCATGACTTTGTTTTTCTTGTATAGTCTGTTCTATCATTTCTGTAATAGCCTCTTCAGTGATCTCTGGCTCCTTGGGAGGCAGAATCCCCTTGGCCCGCAGAATATCATTCCACTCAGTATCTTCATTGATGTCCTGCAAAATGTCAGTCACTATTAGTGTTTTCCAGGTTTTTTACAGCTGATGCCATCAACCTTTGTTCATTAAGCAAAATTTATTCAAAAGTTTTCTACTTTGAATATTTAGGTGCAAAATAGTGCATGGAAAAGCAGAAAAAGGAAAAATGCTGTTTGATTTTGTTGACGAAAAGGCTATTTCCTTGTTTTGCAACAGGTTCACAAAATTAGCAATTCAGGATAATTCTAGAAGATCCTTCAAAATTAAGAAAGTTATTGCTAACATTGAAATTCTTGTAGGTCAAAATGTTATATCAGAGAATTAGTTCAATGCTTTAGCACACCTAAGAAATATGTATGGCTAAAACAATTTAATCAGACTGAGTTACAATTAAGCACCAAATATATAGTAGTCAGTCCCAGATAGATAGAATCTTCATTGAACTAGTGTTAGTGCATATATTAATGTTTTGCTATCATTAACATATAACATGTAAAAACTTGTAATGTAAAACTGTAAATAAATGTAAAACATATTTACATTATTATTTTCCAAGAATCTGCAATAGTATGGCTCATGAAAAAGGGCATAATGCTCATTAAAACAGTCAATTAACCAGTCAATTCTATGGAAACAGTTTACTTAACCTAATTCATATTGAACCTGGACAAATCAACTGAAAAATTTTTCAGCATCACAACTAATGATACCACTCTATATGAAAACCCAACCAATTGATTTATCATTCATTAGCTTGTTTTTTCATGTCATTTTTTG
>JACJUY010007902.1:0-11008 GCA_014220935.1 Platorchestia sp. MABIK
AGGAATGCACTACTTGGTTTGACCTTAGGACAACATAGGGTATATGGAAATCGTAATCAGTAAGATATATTTTTAAAACAAATGTTGAAGTAGTAGGTGCTAAAAAATGAGACAGAAGTGCAGCAAAAATAGATAGCTCACAACAAAAATTTTCCTGTTTTAACAAAGGAAGGTCTACCTAACAATTAAAACCTCCCATTTTCCCCAAAGAAACACAGCTTTTTGTAGTATACCTTGTAACCTTTATCCCCTAAATGAATACAAATGAAAATTATAATTAACAGTTCAAATCACAAATAAGACTTTTTAAAATCTGATACGTCAGTTGGACCATCAGCCCCAGTTCCAAACCTGTTTGTTTACAAGAATATCAGAACAAAAATGATGCATAAGAAAATGTTGAATTATGGCTGGTAACCGTTACTTTGTAGTACGTAAAGGGCAACCTTTAAGCCACCCTGCATATTGCATACACAAAAAACAGTGGATGCAAATTCCTATCAAGGACAATATATTTTGTGCTCAATTCTGAACTTGATTTAGAAAATTTAAATTAGTTACATATAATACAATAATGCTCAACCACTATAATTACTCATTGAATTAGAAAATTACATCTTTATAGTCTAATAAGAAAATATGCACAAATGAAAGCACTACTTCCACTTGAAATTTCTCCTGTAATGTAGCATTAACTGTTTGTTACAGAAATGCTTGTTTAATATGCAGAAAACTTCAAGCAAACATGTTGTGCTTTCCAACATGGCAGGAATAATTTTACTCATTATCAACATGTTTTCCCATGATCTTTATGGAAAGACAAATCAGGAAAAAATTGCTCAATTTCTCACAACAAGAAACAAAATATTTGAACTCAAATATGGGTAACAACAGCTAGATTATTTCTATAAAACACATTACTCATTTCAAGAACAAACAAATTTCTTTTAAATGTGATCAAGTAGTAAACATTTTCAACCCACACATCAAAATTGCAACCGTTTTTGGAGCAAAACATCAGTGTAACACAATGCAAGCACACGCAAACACCAATTCATCTTTTCAGGACAAGAATAAATGCTCGCTCAACTCATGTGTTTGATACGGACTGAAATTTCTATAATTCAAAAAAGATTAGTTAGTGGTAAAAAAAACAATTAGGATTTGCAAATCAATTTGCATCAGCACTTTCAAAAAGAGTTTACTTCAACACCGTCAAAATTAGGGTAAATGTAAAGGAAAGGACAGTAATCTATTTTCCAACTTTTTGAGCTTTAATAGAACATAATTAATTAGATTGATATAAAAAATTGATTCTATACACTTTCCACCACAAATGAGTATTCAACAAGTTATAGCAGCAACGTAGTGTACCATAACTGAATTAATTTAACCTAAAGTAACAATCATTTTAGCGCATTACAGGAGTCGGAAGGGAGAGTCCATTAAGGGTCTTCCCCGCAAACCAAATTTTCCCGCGCTTCAAAGAATGAAAAGGTAGTAGGCAACCTAGAGCTATAACTTGTTAAATTCTCACCTAGGACAAAAAGTACATGGAATAAAAATTTATTATTTTGTTCATCTAATCATCAATAATCAAGTACCAAAAATTGGAAAATCAATTACTGTCCTCTCCTTCACAAATACCAAAATGAATCCTAACAAAGTTATCAAAAGCATGATGGCCTATCTATTGCTATACTTCCCAAAATGTTACATTCTTTTAAGTGCCAAAGAGCAACCTATTTTGAATTGTCTGAAGAGCTTTAAAGCTCAATTGGTAGCAATACTATGCAACAATACTGGGCCAAAGTCCATCTAAATTTGATCCAAGGTTCCATGTTAAGAGTTGAAAATATGTGACAATGAATAATTCAACTTTTCAGAAGGCCATTGCAACAAAAAATCCTATTGATCCTTAATATAGTTTCAAGTTTTATTACTTATCTTTGGACATTCATGTGCAAAAATTTTTGAAATTTCCTCATCCAAAATCAACAACACAAGCAGAATATGGCAATGTCTCTTTACAGGACCTATAAATTTGAGATTAAGAATAACACCTATGCATATGTCTTCCCCACAAATAGGCCTTGTTTTCAAAACAAATTATTAGAAGACAGGTTTACCAAACAAAAAAAACTACTGCTGTTTTTACTTAATAGATAGCTAGAACATACACTGCAATACTAGTTCCAATAGTTCCGTTGATTAAAAACTTATTCTACTCTCAAAAATCCTTTGAATCACTTTACATGACTTTTCCAAACCTTCCTAGCCCCAACGATAGAAATCTTGAAAGAGCAGAGAGACAGTCCCTTTTAATAAGGGCTAAATAAAGGAATAAACCAATGCACAAAGTGAGTTTTCACACATGAAACCCTATACATATCGAAACCGCAAGCAAAGAAAGATGAGGTACATGATAAAATATTGGGAGTAGAAATGGATGATTACTGAAAGGAGTAATGAACCCACGACAGTAATCCCACAAGCCTTTCTACAGTAGAGGAAACATTACCGGTTCCATCAAGCTTCAAATCTAGGATAATTTCCTACACCTATTACTTAAACATGCTTTTAGAAGGAACATAAAATGATCAAATGAGCGAGACTATTACAATAACATAAGTGTTTCTTGTGACCTAACGAGGGAATAAACCGTTAATTTTTGAAGACAAACACGAAAGTTTAATCTGTATTATGATACCAGAAGCTTGTACATTGACAAAGCTGCTAACAACAAACATATTTCATTAGATCCGACACTTCAAGAGTAAAAAATAACAGGAATTGTCGACAAACGCTACCTGGCTGGAACATCACTGCGAAATCATTTAGCGTTTTAAAATATCCACCATGCATACATCAGCGAGAAAAAATGCACAGGTCCTACTAGCGACACTAATTTAAAAAAAATTCATTAAATGAATATTAACTTATACACAGTAACTTGAATGAAAATAAACTAAAATTCACCTGGGCATCCATGATGAACTATTCTACCACCACACTCAATGATCGCACATTTCTTCTAGAACTGATTAAATGGTTCTTAGGTTATTGCCACACTACATTTGAGTTCCCTGAACAACGTATTTTTCCTTCGAAAACGAAATGAAAGGATTCTCCTGATCATCACTCGAATTTAAACATACCTGCATATGAACTCAAGTATTTCTCAAGATGAATGGAAAAAATGAATGCTTGCAAAATGGAAAAATAATATTGATGTTCCAAATAGTCATTTTTAGAATCATCTGATTTCCCTTTAAATTCACTAGCCATGAACGGGAAGCTTATGAAATGAATTATAATTTGTATCCATAGAAAATTTGAAAACTATGAATGAGGTTTATGTTTTTTTCTGTTTTTATAGAATGAATTCCTAATTAACTAAATGATCCTGAGTTAAAAAAATAATTCCTAATAAATCATTGAATTGAAACATATACCATATTTATTTTCTGATATAAAATATTTGAATATGTACAAATTTTAATTTATTGGCTCTGCATATTGTCACATATCCCAGTACATAATCTGCAGTGTGATACATGGGACTTTTATTGAAATACATTGTATTTATAATAAGGCGATTTGTCGAGAGTCGTACTCGTAAAATAAAACTAAGAATTAGTGTACAAACGAAAATTACATTTATTACAAACATTTCAAAATTGTTAAAATGCTATCATCAGTGCTTATATAAGAGATAAGGGAAGACATTAGGATCTAAATAAAAAGACATATACTTATGTTTCACAAAATTCTGTGTATGTCTAAGAACCCTTATTTGTATTGATTCAGTCACAGACACTTACATACTCCTACTTCCCACAAGTACACATGAACATGCTTATCCACATACGCCAGCGAACACACACATTCACTCACACATGCAACACATGCAGAATTACGTCAGTGGTTGGGGGCAATTGATAACTTTAAGGCACTAATGTCTTTGTTGAGGTTAGGTTTCTATGTGGATATGAGAGCGAACTCTAAAATTCTATGGTCATACTCACTATTAGCTCTGCATAAAGTTAAAAAATAAGTACTTTTAAATGAATGGTTTGAATTCTCACAGTGATCTCTAATTGCTGATTGGGGAGGAGGGGGGGGGGGNNNAACATCGGTTGACGTTGGAGTGTTTTATAGAAATAGTTATAGGATTGTATCCTTTTTTAGCAGTAAGGAACGATTGGATTAGTGCCTGTGTCTATTTTTATTTGAGTATGGGGTTGAAAGCTACCTACTAAACCGCTCTCATGCAGTGTGCATAAAAAAATGTCCCCATTCATACAAAATAGTTATGGTGTTTCCTGAGGTTCGATCTTCGGTCAGCTTCTATTTTTTATTTTCATCAATGATTTCCCCACTATGCCAGAAAACACAAAAATCTCCATGAACGAGCGTATGCTGATGATGTACAAATTGCTTGAACAAATTCGACAGCAGATTTGAAAGAAACACAAGTCAACGCTGAAAACTTTCTAAGAAACCTGAAATTTTGGTGTGACCATAATGGCCTCAAACTTGACTCAAGTAAAACGCAATGCATTATTTTTTAATCACGTAATGCGATCAGAAATTTACCAAAATTTGCGCTAACCTTTGGATACGATAAAATTGAACCACTAGATAAGGTAAAAAATCTTGGTGTTTGGTTCGACAAAAATATGACTATCAAATCACGCGTAGAAACAATGTGCAACAAAGTTTACGGAACTTTAATGTTCTTTCATCGCATTAAGAACGCACTTGACGAAAAATTTAGTTATTAGTGATTCAGTCTTTAGTTTTATCGCTTCTGGACTACTGGAAAAAAAACCTTTTTTCCAATAAAGTACAAACATGAAATGTCGATACATTGGTTTTTCAAACACCTTAACCTAAACATCATTAATTGATAATAACACATTGGTATCGTGATACCCGTGTAAAATGTTGAATCAAAAAGTGATTGACAGAAAAGCACATAAAAAAAATGAGTTCCTTTCCTTTGCCCTAATCTGATTTTGACTGGGCATTTGAATATAAGTTACTAAAAGAACACAATCCTAGTAACGCTTAGTTGAAAAATGTATTCGTTTGTGTGCATTTAAATTGAAATAAGAGCAAAAATCGCGTTTAAATACCTTAACACAGAGACCCTTAATTAATTGCTATTCATACATGGTTATCGTAATCCCCATGTTAATTAAGTGTTGAGACAAATGATTTAGATCCTAAATTGCTATTCATACATGGTTATCGTAATACACTTGATAATTGTCAAAAACATGATTCGGAGAAAAGCACGAAAAAATGAGTTCCTCTTTGTCCCGGTAGTCGGATTCTTGTAATGCATTTAAAATACAGGTGACTAAGGAAAGCATAATTAATTCATGTGACGCATTGCTGAAAACCCTCTCCTTAGTGCGTACTCGTATTGAATTATGAGCATAAGAACATAGGAACTAGTGATACGAGTGTGAGGGATTGATGTTAGAAGTAAAATGGGCAAATTTGATTTATTTTGCGTCTAGAACTATGAGGTAGGCAGTCGGGATTTGAAACAATTTTTCACATGGACGCATCATCTACTGTGCCAAGTGGAGAGCTTCGGAAAGAACATAATATTCACTGTAACAAAACAAAAAATTGTTATGATATTTCCTACGCTGATAGTGCTGGCGTAAAGAGTTCATCGGAGTCAAAGACATGAAAAGGGTTGTTGTACAATGCTAGCCGTGACATTTTCAATATATGTGGAGCCGAACAAAAAGTAAACTAGCCAAAATAGTGTTATCATAATGTATTCACTAGAGTAAGAAAGTAAGAAGAGTTTCTTAAGACCTGAATAAGAAGATTAAAAAATGATGTTCTTTAAAGTTATGACGTTCTTCGAAACCTTGGCCTTTTTTTTTGTTTAAATGTTTTAATGAAACGAAACATGAGAAAAAAGATGCTAAAATACCCTCACATTAACATCCTTTCTTTGCGGTAATTAATTTAGTTTTGAAAATGCTAATATATATAAGTAAATAAGAAAAAAAATCCCTGTGACACATAGTTTACAACACTCTTGTTAGTGTGCGCGTATATCGGATTATCAGTCCACAACATTTGCAGTATATCTGGAGTAAACGAAAAGTTAGCTACCGAAAATGATTTCGTCTTAAATGCACTCACGGGCGTAGGAAAGTAAAAATTGCCCATGAATTACGTCGCTCGATCGTTCAAGTGTTTTAATACGAGCGAAAAATGCTCTCAAATATCTTGAAATTTAGACCATGACTTGATATCTACACATGGGGGCCGTAATACTTATACCGGTTAATTTCTACACAAACAAATGGTTGTAAGAAAAGCACGTTTAAAATACATTTCCTTTCGGTGCGTTGGTCTGATTTTGACCATGCATTTTATTAAAAGTGGTCCAGAAAACATTGCGCGTGTGATGCATTGTTGAAGCACTTTTTTAAGTGCACTCCCATGTTGAAATTTGAGCTCACGAACATAGGAACTAGTGAGATGAGGGATTATGGTTGAAAGTAAAACGGGTAGATCCAAATTGTTTTTCGTCTTAGACTGTGAGGTTGATATTAGAGGTAATTTTTTTTACATTGTTTCGCATCAACTAGTAAGTTAAATAACTGGCCCGGATAAAATGAATTATTTTACAATAACACAAAAATTAAATTTCAAATGCTACTAGCATTGGCACAAAAAAGTTTACCAGATTCAAATAGATGAGAAGGATCGTTGTACAATACCAGCCATAACATTTGCAACACTCCTGGGACAATACGAGAAAGTCAAAACTGGCTCGGATATAATGAAATATTTTACAGTAACACAAAAATTAAATTTCAAATGCTACCATCATTGGCACAAAAAAGTTCACTGAATTCAAATGAGAAGGATCGTTGTTAAATGAGAAGAGACTGCAATCTAGTGCGGGGAGGTTTACCTCAATATCGCCAAAAAAATGTAATAACTTCGCAGCCAAAGTGGTATGAAAAAAAATTTCAAGAAACTCGATCACGCCACCCCTCTTTTAAGAAAATTCGAATGGACCCCAATACCAAGCAGATTCATGATCCAAAAAGCTCGACGAGTGTTCTCATTTCTGTACCTCACTCACAGTAATGCAGATGGGGTAAAAAAATTTCCATCCAATATCCCAAACAAAAAACCAAATCAGAGGAATGATGTCTTCGTCAGTTACCGTTCATCTGACGTGGGACAAAAAGGATCTCTCAATTTCTGGAGCTCTTTTGTGGAACAAGCTTTCCAAGCATATCAAAACTCTAACACTGTAAGAGAATTTAGAATAAATGTGTCCCGTCATTCCGCATCTCTGTCATAAGACCTACAACACTTCGGTGTGAATTTCCCATTTACCTAAAATTTGATATTCCTAAAATTTCTGTTAGAAAATTAGAACTAATAATCTATTTTACGTTCGCTAAGTCATTCTACGAGTAATATTGATCTGAATAATTTCCGTCGACTATAATGAGCAACAAAGCCGACAGCTCAATGTAGCAGGACGAAGGTCGTTTTTTCCATTATTGGTATTTTTTTCTAATCTTCATTTTCTATTTTCTGCATTTGTATTTAACATCTGTTGAAGAAATCCATTCTTTCTTAATCGGGGATTTAGTATTAAGGCATCTTAAATTTAAGAATCTAGTTATGATCATTTACAATTTTCGAGGACGTTCGGAGCAGTGTGCCCTTATTGACAAACCAATTAAGACCCTTTATAAGCACGTACGCCCCGTAAACATTCTCAGAATGTTGTGACTGAGAAACCTCACACACGCTCCAACACCCATCGCACTAACAACTTGCTATACGCATTCTTATGAGCACTTTTTCTATTCATCTTTAATTCTTTATTTATTCAACAAAGCAGTCGTCAGGATGTGCGTTTTCAACTAATAACGCCTGTGACCTGCACTGCGATTCCCTACGCTTGACGTCGTGGGGAGGCATGACGGTTGAGGCATGTTGACGGCCGCCACTACGGTCTCGCTCCGCTCCGCGACTCCGCACGCGGCTACTTCTCGTCTCCTGTACAACGGAGTCAACCCTGATGGGGAGCCAGTGCCACCTACTGCAGTCCAGCACCTCAGCGGCCGAGCGGCCTGTCATCGACCTTCTCTTCTCGCCATCGTCATGTGGACTTCAAGGGATCCTATGTGTGGGTGCGTTTGGAGATAAGTAGGTGCATTTGTTCCGAACGTTCCTCACTAGCCGTTCAAGGCTGTAGTTTCCCGTTCTCGAGCCGTACTCATAAATTAATGCCGTGACTTGAAACGTAAATTCCAATATCTTGATCATATTCCAGGTGTAGGATGCCTTGCCTAATCTGTTAACTCAGAATCTCTAACCTATTCTCGGCAGCTCTAAACCCTACCACCGTCATATTTTTTACGTGTTTTCCTATTTATCTCAACAGGTCACGGTTATTGTCAAAATTGATGTGGGCGGCCGTCGGATGCACCACCTTCCGACTTCTTTGTTAACCGAAGAAGTCTCCGACGTGCTTGTACATGAAAACTACCATTGCTGTTCATATATTTATTACCATTGTTATACATTCGCATCACTAAATTAACCAGCTTTGTGTCGTCCTTTTCCCCACTCTGTTTTTTCAATAACATCCGTATGATAATCAATCTCTAAAATACATTTTTATGTGAACATCGGAATACAGGTTTATTGATGTGAGTGTTGTGCTATGTTTTAATAAATTAATTTTTGGCTAACGTTGTCTCACTACTTCAATTCATTCACGAGGGGTTTTCAATCGATTTAGGCTGAGCGTATTCGTGTCTATTCTTCTTTCGTGTTTTTACTTATAGTGAAGGACTTCCAAGGCGTTCTCTTGTAGTATTTATTTGTTTTCAATCATCTTACCATTTGCTAAATGTTTGAGAGAATATTTGTTTATTTCTTATTTCTTACAATAACAGTGAGATCGACTGTAATTTTCGATGTAGTAAGGGGAAGGTTGTTTTTTATGCTACTATTTTTTGTTATATTGATTTTAAATGCAAATATATATATATATGAATCTGTGTGTACGTGTGTGTATATGTATCCGAATGCATACATGTATAATTGTGTATGTATGTGTGTATATGTATACATACATAAATACTTGTTTCTATTTCTATTTTTTTCCGTAAAAGCAAAACCTCGAGGTCCATTACATTGTCCAGTAAAAATTTATTGCACTTGCTAAATGGTTCATGAATAGATCTATTACTACCCCAGTGGGCGACTCTGTGGATAGAAAAAATGAAAAATATTAACCGACAAATGAAATAAAGCGCAATTTGAGCATTTGACTCTTGAAAAAATTTTCTCACTGTCCGTATGTTGAACAAGCCATGAATTTCATTTTGCCTGTGTGTTTGTTTACGTATTTCTAGATGTGCGTGTTGCGCGATGTTTTCTTTAAATTACTTTTAAACTAACCTTTTCTCATTATTTGATAATCATTTACGACGGTGTTTCAATCTGCTTCGGTAAAGCGTTTTTTGTCTTTTCTTACTTCGTTCCAACTAATAATTTAGGAATTCCGAAGAATTCTTTAATAATATTTAAATTATTAATAAGTTGCCAGCCATCTCTTGGAGTTTAGAACATTTAAGAGGTGATATTTTTAATTTAATTTGCCCTTGACAAGGCTTATCTATTAGCACGTCTCGTATAGTTTGTCTATTAGTACGCCTCGTATAGTTTGTCTATTAGTACGCCTCGTATAGTTTGTCGTTAAGTACATCTCGTGTGGTTTATCTATTAGTACTTCTCGTATTGTCTATTAGTACACCTCGTGTGGTTTGTCTATTGGTATCTCTTGTATGGTATGTTCATGAGTACGCCTCGTTTAGTTTGTCTGTTAGTACACCTCGCATGGTTTGTCCATTAGTATGCCTCGTGTGGTACGTTTGTCTCAGGACGTTTTATGTTAAGAAATTTTTCAAAACCCAATATGTTGTCATGCATCTCATGTATCAACTTTTTTGGATATACACGTTTTTTTCTTTTTTTCTGTTGCATGCAGTTTTTCGTTAGTAGTACCAAACTCCCACAATTCATGAGACATAACCAACACTCAGGAATATCTCGTAGAACCGGTCGTGCATTAACCTAAGAATGTAACTTTCCTATGGCAGGTAGATTTCTTTAAAACATTCGACATCGTCGAACAAAAGTGGCCTCTGCAAAAAATATTATACTAGGAGTAAAACGAAAGGGGTTTGAAAGTTACCGATCAAACTGATCTCATGCAGATCACTTACCCCACAAAAAATTGTTTCTAATCTTTTAAACAATTTTCGTGTTTCTCGAAGATTTATTCGTGACCTTGTCGACTATAATGATCACCACAGCCGTCAGTTTAATGCAGCGGAATGAAGGTCGTATCCCCTATAATTAGGAGTATTTCCTTTCCTTATTTTTGGTTTTTCTCTTTGCTGTATTTTTATTTAACGTCCGTATGACAAACCAACCCTGAAATACATTTTGTGTGTACATCAATATACAGGTTTATAGATGTGAGGGTTGTGCCATGTTTTTCATAAATCAACTTTTGGCTAACGTCTCACTATTTCGAAATCATTCACGAAGATGTTTCAATCGATTTCGGCTGAGCTGGGGGGAGGGGGTAATTAAGAATTCATTTATTTATTTTTAATTTTTCAGTGCGTTCAGCGCACACGAGCATTGAACTTTCAAATCAGAAAAACTCTAGTTTCCGTAGTTAAAATTATAACTGTGGACCACTGTTTAATCTACGTCTACGTGCCAAATTTTGTAAATATTCGTTACTCAGATGTGATATCCGGCCACAATGTTATTCCAATGTTATTCAATGTGACTGCCTCAGACTTAGCACGAGTGGGAAAGGTTCAAAAAGTCCACGGATGATGCAAAACTTGTCTTAAACAGCCATTGAATACATAATTTTACCTGGGGGGAGAAAGGTATAATTAGCACAAAA
>JACJUY010007902.1:11942-40914 GCA_014220935.1 Platorchestia sp. MABIK
GAGGAATAAATTTTCTATCGCTGTTTGAAAATATAAATTTCCGAAATTGCTGCGAAGGCAGCACATTCAATGTTATTTATGAATATTGTTGTGCACAGTGTGCATCCAGGTATGTCGGTTGCACCGGTCGTACCGTAGGACAGAGGATCGCTGAGCATAGGGGAGTCAGCTACCGCACAGGATCAAGGCTAGGACAACCACCCCATTCTGCAATCCGTGTTCACGCAGACAACTGCGATTCAACAATCTCCAACAATAATTTTCAATCATAGGGCAGGGGTCAAATTTCACTGATGTACGTATTTTAGAGTCTCTGCATATTTTAAAGGGTAGACCAGCACTAAATGATATGTCTAGTTCCTTCCCACTGTGCATTTCCATTTAATTTATTATAGTCTCATGAACCGTTGGTTTCTATAACTAATCAAATTTACTTTCATGTGTGTTTTTTCAGCTGATGATGGGATTTATCCCGAAACGTTCAAAATGTTTAGAATTTTATTCTTCGCTTTTAAATTTCTAATAAATTTGCGTTATCGCCAAGTAAAAGATGTGCTTCAGTGTTATTCCATTTTATCCCATGTGCACATGTCCGTATAATGCTGAAGAAAATACCGATAAGATGTGAACCCCGAGATGTTTTCTTTAGTGTTGCGTTGTTCCTTGACTGTAACCCAAATTTTCTTTAAAATTTCTGTTAGGAAATTAACAACCAGTTCATTTTTACGTTTTTCGAAGTCTTCTTTCCTCTTAGTTATTTTTTTCGAATAATTTCTTACACGAACAGTGAGCTCGACTGTCGTTTTCGACGAAGTAGGAGGTAGGTTGTTTTTCATCTTTTTATTTCATACATAGAAATTTTTTTCTTATATTCATTTTCAATAAGTTTATACATTAATATGTGTGTGTACGTATGTGGGTACATGTATATCTACATTAACAGATTTACATGTTTCTGTTTCATTTTTTACTTGAAAACAATCCGGTTAATTAATTTTATTGCACTAGAGAAATGATTCAAAAATAGATCGATCACTTCCTTAGAGAACGTTTCCATGAATCGGAAAAAAGAAAAAGAAAATTAGACGAGTGAAATAAAGCGCAATTTAAGCATTTGATTCGTTGTAAAATTATATTTCTGCCAGTGTGTTGAAGAAGCTATGAATTTTCATGTTGAGTATATGTTTGTTTACGCATTTCTGCCAAAAGTTTGTAGATATTTGCTAATCATAAGTGGTATCTGGCTTACACTGAATCTCCATTTTATCCCATGTACCCATGTCCGCATGATGCTGCAGAGAATACTGAGAGGATTTGAAACCCGAGATTTTTTTTTGATCCTCGACTGTAACTTGAGTGTTCATACAATTTCTGTTAGGAAATTAAAAACAATTTCATTTTTGCATTTTTCGAAGTCTTCTTTCCTATCCCTTATTTTTCCTCAGATTATTTCTTACGATTACACAGAGCTTGACTGTCATTTTAGATGTAGCATGAGCAAGATTGTTTTTTTATGTTTATTAGTATCGTTCTTATATTCGTTTTCAAAACGAATATATATCAATATGTGAGTGTAAGTGTGTGCATGTATATGTATGTGTGCGCACGCATACAGGTATGTCTATGGATCTGTGTGCACATGTACATGTTCACCCATAAAAATATACACACATTTGCAAATATATGTTTCTGTTTCTATTTCTATTTTTTGTGAAAATGCAAAACCTCAAGTCACATTACATTTTACCTAAACCTCTGCGATCAGTTAACACTGAACCAAATTCCAGAGATGAATATATTTATTGCGCTTGCTTAATGATTCAAAAATAAATCTATCACGATCCCAGAGAGCATTTCTGTGAATAGAAGAATTGAAAAATATAAACAGATAAATGAAACAAAGCGCTGGTGAAAAAATTACCTCTCTGTCCGTATGCTGAACAAGCCATGAATTTTATTTTTACGAATAAGTTTGTTTACGCGTTTCTAGGTGTGCGGGCTGTGTTGCGCGATGTTCTTTATGAATTACTTTGTGACCAACCTTTTCTCAATACTTGATAGTCATTTACGATGGTGTTTCAATCTGCTCCGATAGAGTGTTTTTTGTCTTTTTCTTACTCTGATTCAATTAATAACTTAGGAGTTCCGAAGAATTCTTCAGTAGTTTTTGAATTATTTATAAGTTGTCAGCCATCTCTTGGAATATAAAATTTCCAAGAGATGATTTTTTTCATTTTTTATTCAACTATCCCTTGACAGGGTTAATCTATTAGCACGCCACGTACGGTTTGTCTATTAATACGCCTCATTTAGTTTGTCTATTAGTACGCCTCGTATACTCTATCTATTTGTACACCTCTGATAGTTTGTCTATTAGCACTACTCGTATAGAACGCTTGTCTTAGGACGTCTTATATTACGAATATTTTAAAAGCCAATATGTTGGCATGTATCGCATTTGGCAACGTCGTTGGAAATAAACGGTTTTTCTTTCCATCTTTCTTTCTTATTATACGCTATTTTCATTAATGAGTTCCTTCAGTGTCATAGAAAAGAAAGAAGAGAAAGAAAAGCAAAACAGTTTATTTCTAATAAAGTTTGAAAATGAAATGTTTAAAGCATTGATACTTGAAATTTCTTCGTATTAATCCTTAGTTGTTACTCACATAATACACATGGGTATCGTTATACTCATGTCACATGTCTAAGCAAAACTGATTGAGAGAAAAACACAAAAAAATGCGTTCCGTTTGATGCGTTAAGGCGTCTAATAAGGATGCTTTATTTCCAATCTAGCCAGATACATATCACCTTGTACATTGGCTTTCAAATGCCTTATAACTAACACCAGGACGCCATGACGGTTTCCCCGGTCTTGACCGGGTACCGGTCAAGACCGGTCAATGGATGCCGATCTTGACCGGTACCCATTTCAGACGCCTGGGTAGAGTGAGGTATTGTGCTTTGAGTTTTTCTCCTATACCCAACGAAGAAAGTCGCCACACAGCGCTGGGATTCGAACCCTCGACACCTTCATGGAAAAGCGGGTTCTTTAACCACACGGCTACTACGAACACACGTTAAAATTTGTTTAATGCATGAAAATACAAGTAACTAAGAAAAAGTTAGACGTAACGAGAATCTCATGTACAATCTCACGTCAGATGACGTTCAAATTCAAATTGCAAGTACTGCGGCTGAATTCCAAAAGTTGTGCCCAAAACGGTTTCAACAATATTACCAAAAGAGTCTCAAAATAAATCAAAACAAAACACAGTTCATAATTTTGAAATCTAAAGAAGAATTTAAAAAATTTAAAATCGAATTCTAACGGCAGAAGATGGTGATATTAAGCCCTTAGATAAAGGGGAAAAATTGGAATTTGATTCGAGAAGGATATGTCCGTCAAATCACACGTTGAGAAAACTTGCAAAATAATTTATGGAACTTTAATGTTTTTTCATCAGATGATATGTGTGCTTGAAGAGAAATCTAGATAATTAGCCATTCCATTTTCAGTGTTATCCGTTTTGACTATTGCAATCTAGTGTGGGCACACGGACAACAAAATCTTCAAAAGGATTTACAAAAATGTACGAATTTTACAGCCAAAGTGGCATGCGAAGGTAAATTCAAGAGGAGCGACCATGCAACCTCTCTCCTAAATAAACTCGGCTGAACACTAGTCAAGAATAATTTCTCACTCATAAAGCTCAATACGTTTTCTCCTTTTTCTACCTCCCTCACATTAGTTCTGATATTGTAAATTCCTTAGATCCATTTTAACGAAAACGAACCTATCGGAAATGATTCCTCAAGGTTGTGCGTCTGATATGCCTCTGTCGAGAGCGTTGCTTTGTGAGTCTGTGGTTCTGGCTTATTCATCATATTCATCGAATTCTCCAACTGGGAATTTTGATTAATCTGTTCATTGTAATGGTCCTGAGATCTTGGTTTCTAATTTTGAGTACCTTCTTTCCTGCAGTACTTACTTGTCATAGCAGCTCAAGGCCTTCGCTTTGATTGTCTACTCAGTTGGCTCCCTTGGGGGATATAAATTGGGTTATTCAAAGTGAAGTAATTGCTGCAAGTTTAATGATGAATTTGTAATTCAAATCGTTTGTGTGAGTTTGTGTTTATTTCTTTCTAAATTGTCCTCCAGCTTGTGTTGGGTGTCGGCCCTTCCGTTCCGCTCCCTGGTGTGGAGGTCGCGCAGGAGAATTTCTTTGTGAAATTGAGGCAGTCTGCCTTCGCGGTCTGGCTCCCTGCGTGACTATGTATTGCTACTATGCCGCTACTGACTTGAAATTATCCGGCACCTACCTAATCTTTCAAGGCAAACTTCTGCTCTACCTTTCTGCGCTTGCTTTCGGCTCAACCTGGCTTTAGTGGGCAAACTGAATTAACTTACCCTGGCTGTTTGTTTTTAACTGTGCGATCTAACAAATTTTAAATAAATAAATGTGTAATCTTTAAAATATGAATTCATAAGAGGAAAATATACTCAAACTATGCGATTTAACTAGTTCTCTTTGCTACAGCGATTACCGCAATTAAAATTTTTTAGTTACTCTGTACTGTTGCAGTTAACTTGATGTTTTAATTAAATTTCGCGAAGAATGTTCGTTTTTTCTTTAAACTTGATTGTGTAAGCGCTTCATGCAATAATTCCTCATAAACCAGAAGCAAAACCGGAGACATGATGTCGTAGTGAACTACCGGTTCTAACATTGGGCAGAAAGCTCCATCAATATCCACCGCCTTACTCTGGAGCAGACTTTCTGAGTATCAAAATACCTCAAACAATGAAAAATAAAAAGCAAAATAGCCCGTCGTTTTTCGTCTTAACAATTATTGTGTGCTGCTATCCCCACTGAAAATGTAATTGCGAAATACTTCAGCTCATTAGTCATTACTCTACGTTGCTTAGTTTCGATCCAAAGTTTTGATAGCGTGCGTATGTGATGTGATCACTTTATGCTAGCATGTATCATGTACGTGTGTCGATCAGTTGTGCGCAAACCACCCGACCAGGGGAAACTAACCCCGAATTAACAGGCTCTACTGCACACACATTTGCCTGGCACCCATCTGGGGCCGGTAACGCTGGAATAAAGATAATTAAGGACAAGCGGAACTTAAAGGCACAGGGCTCACCTGAAGATTTCGAAAATTATGTTGAGGCGAACAATCTTCAATGTAGCCGGCTGTCGAGGACACAAGAGTCCCTTGTAGCGAGGGTCGGATTGCCGTAGAGCAGCGGCACACATAAGGAGGTGCACACACGCCCACGGCTTAGTTCAGTCTGTCGTGTCAGCCTCTGGCTGACACGCTCGTCAGCTTCCCCGAATCCCTCGCTATGGCTTGGGACTCGTTGCAAGAGGAGCAGACGAACATTTTTAGTTTTCAAATACGGTTTTCGCCGAAGATGTGAGAAACCCCCGCCATTGCTCCGCTTAGTCTTAAATTACCAGCGTTATTGATTTTTAGGCTGATCAAGCGAATCACAGCCCTTGAACTTTATTGCCGAAGGCTCTTAAATCTGCCTTACAAAGTCCGCAATGGACCTCAGCGTTCGAGCAATGGCTAGAATTTCGACACAGTCAAAGCATAATTGTTACAGCAGTGACTCACATTTTTTACCATAAATATCGTACTTTTTGTTAACAATCAACTAGCCACGTTATTTTACACATTACTTTTTTATATTCTTATTGTCAAGCTCATGCGTCAGTGTGTGAAAATATTTCAGGAATAAATTGTCAATAGTTAACTTTATATGAGGGCTGCATTGAAAAAATTTCATTTCCGTTTTCCATAAATCAACAATATGGATCATGAACTCAAAATCGCCATGCTTTGGTGTGAATGCACACTGAAATTGAGACTTCCTTTTTCGCCCCGCCCTCTCAATCAAGAGGCATTCTTACCAATGTTCTATGCTTTTTCTTTTGGGAGTAGTATTGATTGGCATTAAAAATTGTGTAATCTGACCAAGAGAACCCTTTTCATATTTTTCAATCCATATTTTACAAAACCATTGGCCTTGCCATCAAAATACTACTTAGAGTTTTATCACAAATTAAATATCCATAAGTAATGAATTATTAAAAAACAATCCTTCAATTAATAACAAATTCTTAGAGGTAGTTACCCGGTACTGATTTATTATTACCCTTGCGTGAAAATTTCTTGTTCGTGTTACTCGAGAGTACTTTGTGACCACATTATTTACGTAGTTATTTACACTATTTTACTCGGTTGGTAAAATATTTTCGATTAGCATTATGCAACAATCATTTTCTTTTTCCTGACAACGGTGATTTTTTTTTCGGCAGGCATTATTCATTTATAGGAAATGTCATGAATTTGTTGAGTTGTAAGACATTTCCTCCGTGATAGTCTTTAACCCTTTACGTCCGAGTGTGACGAATTCGTCAGACAAAAATTTGAGCTTCTTGCGTGCTAAATTACAAACAGCGCTTCTTGCAAACGAATGTTGAGACTTAGTACATGTTCTCTCCAGGCTGAGAGTGTGTTGTGCTTGTGTCAGTTTGGCGCGCGCTGCCCATGGTAGACCACATGGGTAGACCCAAGGAGGTTTGCCAGTAGGGACGCTTCGAGGCCTGTTCGGGCTTTGCGAGGTGACGCTTCTAAGCTTGTGAGGTGGTGTTTGTGCACAGCTTGTTGAGACCACCACAGAGCCTTATGGTACTCATTGGCTAATTGTCAGTAGTTCCAATTGTGTATCGTCAATGGCAACGTATTTCTTCCGATTTTTAGGTATGATTTGAACCGATCACGTGAAACTTTTCTAATGACGTAACAGTTGAGTTTCGAGGGTATAATGTTATTGTCTACGGAATTGAATGTTTTTCGATAGTCATGAAACACGGAGAAAACAAGCTTTTTTCATTTATAATGGACTAAAGTAATTGTAAATGATTTAAAACAGCTTGTGTTGTTGATTTTTTAAAACGATAACCCTACTGTTTATCATAGTGAAATGAATTCTGTTCAAAATAGGAATACACTGTTGCATATGCAATTTTCTCGAATATTTCACCAATAACTGATTGCAAAGAGACAGGTCAATGATAGTTAACGCAAGTTTTATCATCATTTTTAAAAATAGGGGTTTCTCTGGCAATTTTGAAGGTCCGGGAAAATGCATAGGGAAAAGAAAACAAACAAACATCGGCATCTACGGATGCTTTATTTCCAATTGAAGCATGATACATAACACCTTTTACATTGGTTTTTCAAATGCCTTACAACTAACACCAGGACGCCATGACGCTTTCCCCCGGTCGAAGACCGGTACCCATTTCAGACACCTGGGTAGAGTGGGGTATTGTGCTTAGAATTTTTCTCCTATACCCTACAGAGAAAATCGCCAACAGCGCCGAGACTCGAACCCGGGTCTCCCCGCACGGAGTCAGGTCCGCTACACACACGGCTATGACGAGCACGAGCAAGTGACTGGTTAATGATATTTGATTTCAGGGTGCTATTATACCAGCTATACCTTTCAGTACTTTAACCGAAAACGTTTTTAAGCAATTTGGTTAATTTTCGAAATTATTTTTGCACGCATATACATCGAAGTTGTTGGTAGGCGTAAAGAAAAAAGTCATGTTCACGGACATGATCGACGTATTCCACGTGATCATTCTGTTCATTAAAAATACCAACAATATTTCTACCTATGTTTTTCGAATGCAGCCACCTTCATTTTCTGCATTTTTACCGCCTTCATATTCTGTTTCCAATTCAGCCCATAGGATCGCGGCTCGTTGACGCCGACGTCGTTTGGGGTCTTTTCTTTTGAAGAAAACCATTTTCTTGTTGGAGAATTTAATATTAAGGAATCGTAAATTTGAGAAATTATTTGTAACATTTAAAGTTTTCCATTAGAGGACGTTCGGCACAGTGTGCCTTTATTTACAAACCGATTACGACCCTTTAACCACGAACGCCTCGCTAACCGTTCTCAGAATGTTGTGCCTGAGAAATCTCATTCCCCGCATTCACAACCCGCACACGCCTTCCTACGGAGCAAAACCTATTTCTTATTTATCTATAATTTGTTTATTCTTCGAAGCAGCCCTCAGGAAGTGCGTTTTTAACAAGTAACGCCCATGACCTGTACTTCGGATCCCTACGCTCGACGTCATGGAGAAGGCAAGTGGCTGACGGCCATGGTATGATGACGGGCGCCACTGCGGTCTCTCTCGGTTGCTTCGCACCTGGCTACTTATCTCCTCAACTACGGAGTCGGCCCTGATGGGAAGCCAGTGCTTTCTGCTGCAGTCCAGCTCTTCAGCAGCCGGGCGGCCTGTCATCGACCTTCTCTTCACACTGTCGTCTTGTGGACTTCAAGGGATCTTTTAGTGAGGGTAGGTTTGGTGATAATTAGGTGCATTTGTCCCTAACCTTCCTCACTAGCCTTCATATGGCTGTAGTTTCCCGATCTCGAGCCGTAAATTTAATGTCTTGAACCTTCCTCACCAGCCTTCACCGAAGGCTAGTGAGGCCTTAAATTTAATGTCTTAAATATATTCCAGGTGTATAGGGTGCACTGCCTTGTCTGTTAACTCAGGAAACTTTAACTTTATTATATTTAATATATATTGTCAAAATTGATGTGGGCGGCCGTCGGGAGCACCAACTTCCAACTTCCTACTTACCAAGAAATCTCCGACGTGCCTTCATATTTAGACGTCTTTTGCTGTTTATTTATTTCCATTTTCTTTATACACTGCAACACTAAAATAATAACCAGCATTGCGTCATCCTCATCCCCTCTGTTTTTTAAATATCTTCTACGGACTTCTATCTACTGGGAATCATCGTCAGCGAGATTTGGAAGAAAATCAGATGTGACTTGAAGGCGAGTCTCTTATAATGAATTAGTACGGTGTGGCTGATCTTGGCAATTTGACTGTTGTCTAGTTTTCTAAGTGGCACCCAGTGTCGGTTTCTTGCATTGGCTAATTGCTTCGCATCGATTGCAGGCTGATGCGGCTCAAGGATGTATTCGTTGTGCATTTGTAACTTTTCGGTCCCTTACCACTCGCAGACGGGCTCTTCGATGGTTCCGGTCCCGGTTGAGGAAACAGAGAGCTGCTCGTAGCAACTTCCGTCGGGGAAATTTCCATATCGCCCGTGTGCAGGGTCAAGTCGTCACTGTCGAGTTGGATTTTAGATTGAGAGTTATTATTAGCATCTATGATACTTTATTCGAGTTTTCATCTGCTACTCTGAGCCGGCGCCAGGTTTGGGCGGCCAACAAGGGGAATCCTATTGTCGCGCTCACACAGCCTTCAAATCAAACCCAGGGAAATGGAGTTGTCAGAAGCCATCCCAGATAGTCTGGATCTTGGCACAAGCCTGTCTGCAACGGTTGGACCTGGGGCAGTGTAGCTTCGGTTTTCATCGAACACAAACCCTTCCCTGCGACAATAACCAAACGGTGAAATCGCTCAGAAGCTAAACATTAATTTCAGTTATGGGTTGTTAAAAAAGTACGTTTCACTTCACAAGTTTACTTCTAGTACAGAAGGCACAAATACATTTTTGGTCCCTTAAAGTGTAGAACAGGCCTTAGACTATCAATCATTTTGATCAAAAACTTCACGCCACTGCTTGAATAAAGCATGATTGACCATCTAGAAGCTGTTTTGACGACTGAGCCCAGCGTTGTTGATAGAAAGTTGAATGACTCAAGCTCAAGCACTGATGCTTGGCCGTCGAAGCCAACTTTGATCAAGCATTGCGCCAATTTTCTCAATCTTGGCGCGTACTAAATCCTTTTTCTCCATCTTGGGACGCACTAAATTTAGTAAAAAATCAAATCTCTCTTGGTCCAAGCTAATGAAGTCCTTATAGTCTTCTGGTTCCTTTTCTTGCAGAACGTTGAGTAAATGCGCTCATGAGTGAAGCAGTTTCTTCTCATTTTGTACCACTCCCTAGACCAGCGTCATTTCCACTTTACTTATTTTTTTTTGCTTGAGAGCAACTCGAGTCAAAGCGCGAAAAGCCAAATCTGTATTGGAAATTATTCCGACACACCTTCCTCGTCAGAAACTCAACTAAGAATGGGTTTTGATGAAACCGATTGAAGGTCGATTACGCTTGTGTCAATCGACTGACAGCATAGCTCGATCAATCAGCTTGATCGTCTAAGACCTGCTTAACGATTAATACTTCGACAAACTCGCAACACGCTCACTGCACACTAAAATTACGATGCCGCAATTAATGTTCCTAAATATTACACTATTTAGCACATTTACTCAGGAAGTAATTATCCAAGCTTGAAAACTACCAAGAAATACTCAAAGAGAAAGTGGTTTCTTCTCATAAGAGGTCAACACAGTGCTCAAGAAAGTGTCAGCAACCTAAATCCCAAACTTTCATTTGCAACAGGCGATGATGATTCGTCTGTGGGTTGCTTGAGATATCCAGCGACAAGTCTGAGAGGCTCGTCGACATGGACCACCATTCGTAGTATAAACTCTCGAGACATTCCCAGCGATCGTACAACCCCACACGACAGCGCTGATTCCCCCGCTTTGATGTAGCACAATCTTCCTACAATGATTATTTTCATTTTTACTCAACCACTATTTGCGTTCAAACGCAGTCCTCAAAATAAATAACGACCATTTAAGCGCTTCTGGTGGATCCGAAATTTTAGCGACAAGAGAGGTACATACGATTAATTTCAGTAGCAGAAAAAAAATGTATTTGCAAGAAACGAATGAGTGGATGAGAAACAAAAGCAACAGATACAGAGTATGGCATTTTTTCTAGACCAATGCAAGGCCAGTGGGACAAGATGGCCTCAATGATTGCGATGTTTTCCTCCTCACACAACTTGACTAGGAGGCTAAAGTCGTTTACGCAAACTCATTACAAGGATGCAGAAATAACAAAAGTATTCTTAACACACGGCAGTGACTAGTAGCATGTCAAATGTATAGAAATAGTTAATAAAAACAGCGCACACAAACAACACGAATCACAGAGAAACAAACGTCATTTTAGCCTAGGGCAGTGGCAGCAAAACACGACTGGCTTACGACTACGCCAACATTTGCTTTAAAACAATGAGCAAATTCAGCAACGTGCACCAGTAAACAGTTTAGAACATAATCTTATTTGTTCACTCCTAAAAGCCTAACAGTGATAAAAAGAAGCATCGGCAAATTCATTAAAAGACTAACCGCATTACGGAGCACAAAAACAAAAGTATTCATTCTGATGAAACTGTTCTCCAGCCACTGTGTCCCCCTTGCAGCAGATTCCGACACCACACATTAAATTAACAAACACATTGAAAATATCATAATCCATTACAAAATGCTGGCAGTGATCTAATAGAATAACAGCAATCAAACTCTCAGTCATATATATTATTATTTAGTTAGTTTAATAAAATTAATTCAACTAATAAAAAGTGATCGTCATTCAAGATACATTTACATAAGTATTTAACGACTAATCTTACGGGAAGATTGAACATGTATTAAGCACAAAATTTTACCTTTGCTCAGGTCCTTTACCGCAGTTGTTTATACAACAAAGCATCGATAAAACATGTTGGTTTCTACGTCTAAACCCGCCTTTCCGTCGATTTTCAAAAATATCAAACAAACCACTTTACTCCAGCTTTGATAAACAGTAAATTCCTGTTTCACGAACGGTTCTCAACAAGGAAGACAAACAACTCTTCGTTCGTTGGACTTGCTCCTCTGCGTGCACATGGGCATGATTAGATTTGGTTTGTCAAGTTTATTTTTTGAGTATCCTTAACAACAAATTTGTTCCAAAGAGAAGAAAGAATCTAAGGAACGGGTTATATATGCACATGGTGTCTTCCCACAGATTTCCTGCGCATAGAAACAGTGAGTTAAGAAGAAAGTTTACAAAACAAGATAAAAATTGAAGAAGAAAGTCAGAGGTGCTGAAAAACAGGACAGCTGTGAACCGAAAAAAGATGGTCCGCCACAAACTGAAAATTTTTTCCATGTCAACAAAAAGGAGGCTTACCTAATTCGTAACTAGGGATCTCTCATTTTCACAATGGGAGCGCTTTTTCTCAAAGCTACAATAGTTGATTCCTTTTGCAGAACATGCAGACGATTGATGAATTATAGAAAGGAAGTGGGAAAAATTTTCTTCACAAACAAGCGATTCAAAAATTTATTCTAGAGCAAGTTATCTTGCCAATATCGAGAAGTTACTTTTCCACGCTTTTTCCATACCATTAACAACGCGGTCTACTAACGAGAATAAGGTCACTTACAGTTCCTGCTAATGCGAGAGATTGGTGCGTGCTGAAGACGCTGCATTACAGAACTTAAGATACACTGAGCCTCAAGGGAACTTTGGTGTAGATTACAAATTTGTCCTAAACTACTAGTGTAGATATATACGCTATGCCAAGCTAAGCTTTCAGGCCATTCGCATTTTGCCGAACAGACACTGCCAACGTGGCATTGGACTACGGCACCGATATCACACACGCATTAACAAGTGGTCAAGAACCTGGTGAACATCAACACACGTACGTGGTAACACACTCGCCATCTAGGGACTAACTACTTTAAACTTACTCAATACTCTTACTTCATTCTAGAGCAGAAGTCTTAACATGTTAACCGTCACTGCAGTGTAGCTGCGGCGCATTATAGATAAAACATTAATGCGTCTACATACATGGACAAATGCGATTAGAGAACACTTTGTGTGAGCTCGTGAAGTGGACGGTAACAGTTCCAAATGCAAGCTACCAGGGGCACATAACTGGACACTGACGGTTAACAGGTTAATACGAGGATATTAGCTTAATCATGGTAGCTTAACTATTGGTCCCAAGAGGTCACATACGATTTCTTACATCCATCAAAATAATCCATTTCGTAATAATACTAAATTATATATCTACATTCAAGCTAGTACAAAAGAGATAACAATAATTTAGTTTACGAAAAATCTAACCCCTCTTTCGATGCAGAAAATTACAAGAGGCAGTGAACGCTCCTTTCAAATTCGAGGCACCTACACGGAAACTGAGCCAAAAAGAATACAGGTAGCTCTCGATTTATCCATATCTCGATTAGTCCCTCTCTCGATTTATTTAGTTTTGTTTGCCTCCGTTGGTCCGAGCCATCTCGATTTATCTACCCTTCGGGTTTGTCGTGTATTCTGTAACATTGCTTGTGAGAAAAAAGTCAAAAAAGACATTTTGGCTGTTCAAAGGCTGTTCTTTCATCTGTTACTCTGTTCAATGTGTATTGGTTCGATATATGGGCCAGTATGACAACCCTTTTGAGTTCAAGTAAAAAAGTTGATGAACCTAAGAAAGTAAAAAACAGAAAACAAAAACCAGAAACAAGAGCATTAAACAATTTATTTATTTGAATATTTTCATTTCATTTACTTCTCTACTGTACGATGATTGGATAATTATTCGTATGCAGCATAAAGTTTCCCCTAAAAGGATAGGTTCACTTTTTCATTTGAACCAAATATGGTACTTCGATTTATCCACCATCTCTATTTCTCCAGTCCCATCCCAGGAGACGAATCGAGAGTTACCTATATATTAGACCATGGCGAAAGTACCGTGCAACCACTAACCCATCTACAGTAAGGAGTATAGAGATATCAGAAGCAAAGCTAATCATTGGCAATGAACGGAAGATTAACACAGCCATTTTAGGTCTTTGGAAACACACACTCAAACGGGAGGACATGAATATGAAGTCAGACGCAATTCGGGTATCTATCATGGGAGCTTAGTTTGCGCACCGTTCCGTTAATATGGCTACAGTGAAGTAAAAAATTATCACAATGTAGGATTCTGCCAACTGATTTTAATGACGATGGAACCAAGGTCATTTTAATGATTTTTTTTGGAACAAACATTCACATGTACAAGTTTTAAGACAGCCTAACTTCACATTCGGAAAAAGAGACAGAGAAAGAGTTGTTAATAAATGAGTTTTTCACAAGTGAGAAGAGGCAAATTTTCACATATGAAACTAAATACACTTGAGGTTATTATCGATATGTAGTACTCACATCAAGCAACAACGTGTGACATTTGTACGCATTTTCGTTTTATCAAACTATCATCAGTTATTGAGTTCTTGCATAACAAATTGAGCAGGCTTCACTATTCAAATACTGAATACCATTGAGAAGCTAATGTTTCTGATATGGCTGATCCAAAAAGCACGTCCACGCAATCGGAAGATAAGCACGCTGTAGGCATTGAGGACAGAGATGAATAAATAAAAAAGATTAGCATTGCAGTGAGTTGTTATAGTTTGCGAGAAAGGCGAGGTCAGAGGGAATTGTTGCTAAGCTACGTTCCCCAAGCATAGTGNGAAAAATTAATAAATTCTGAGGCAGAAGTTAGGAGTATTTTTCCCCAGTCCCTCCTTGACGGGTGGCAACCGAGTCGGTTTTGCTTTCGTGCCAGTCATTTAAAATGAGAGCGAAAAAGAAACGTTTCATGCGCAACTCCGGGGCTTGAATCTTACGAAAAGATCAACATCTCCTGCAGGCTTATCTTTGAAGCGTTATGGCAATAGGCCTCCGTAAACGGCGACTGTGGCAATAGGCCTCCGTAAACGGCGACTGTGGCAATAGGCCTCCGTAGACGGCGACTGTGGCAATAGGCCTCCGTAAACGGCGACTGTGGCAATAGGCCTCCGTAGACGGCGACTGATGAAAAGCCCACTCGTGACTAACTTCATTTTGATTTCCACCGCAAATAATTCTAATTCACATAAGGTTACCATTCCATAAAGGAAGAACAGTGTCGAGGTGCGCTGCAGGTGGTTTCAAGCGCACACTAGAGCAATTTCTGCACATTAGAATTGATGATTTCCTTACAAGTTGAGGATGAATGGCTGATGAAAACGGCAACTTCACACTTGCTCATCGTGCCAAGATGAAGCCGCTTCTGAACGAAATTATTAATCAACACGAACACGCGGAATACTACGAGCTCGAAGTTCAATCGGGATCAAATACTTGTCGAACATCCTCCCATCTTTCACGTAATACGAATTGTCGAACGAGCAAGTAGGTAGCTTTTCTCAGTCCTCTAAAATACAATCTCTCCATGACTCAGTTAAATTTAAAAATTTTTCCTCATTTAACTACATAACGGGTAATCAATTTACCTTCAAATAGAGGTAAAGTTAAGCAAGAGAAGTAGTGTTACGTACTGTAGTATGTTCCGACTCAATTAAATATTACTGCGTTAACGGCACAAGAGTTAAAAAGAAAGCAGGTTTGCATATTTTTTATACTCATAGAATTGCTTGAGTTCACCCCAATGCCTTTCAAGTTTCATTTCTCTTTACAAAATACTTGTTATAATATGGAGAAAAGCTTTAATATTAAATTTTTATGATAACCCTTGCATTATTTTCTGCAGTTAATTCGAAAGCATTCACGTACAGAATGCATCGCTTCATAAAATTCATAAAAGAAATACTTCATTCTTACCCGTGTTAGTTCTCAGGATGCTCTTCCAGGGACACACCAAGAGAAAACCTGCTCTCGGTAGGAGCATTAGTCGTGGTCTAAACTGAAGTTTGAGAAGCGAGTTCTCACAGTATTGAGATACACTAAATTGTTCACCAAGATAGCACCTTGCATTTCTTCCATTTGAGAAATATTTAGCAGCATCAATACCACATAACGGCAGGAAAGAGAGACCGAGAAATCCAGCGTGATTTATTCCACACAATTTAAGAACTGATGCATGGTCGAGAGTAATTGAAGTGTTCAGACCTTTATGGCTTATTGTCTTATTGCAAAAATGTCAAGAAATATAATGTCGAAAAATAAAAGCACAACTCCAACGATGATGAAGGAATTTCTTAGTCCTTGAGAGTATCAGGGAAATAGTGAACTTTGCGTTTATTTCAAATATACCAAACTATAGGATGAACTTCATCAGCAAGCCAAGAGAGACGCATGCCTACCACACTCCATTCACTAAACTAGGAAGGTTCAACTCTCAGGGATAAGATTTTTAATTTTATAAGATCTGTGAACGCGCGACCTTCTTAAACGAGAACGTCTTGCACTTTGCCAATATTAACTCAACATGCACGTGGTGCGTTCATTCAACACCATTCGACAACGAAACAACCTTAGAAAATGAAAACTTTCGTCTCTTTTGCCATAAGAAATTATGAACTAATTGATATGAGATGTCACAAATATCCGTAAAGGAAACCAAACATCTGTCCATAATTCGTGATTGAACTCAAAGCCAAACCTACATATTTGATGTGTCGGAGGTTTCCACCAATAACAGGAAAGAGCATTAACACAGACAGAAACTAAAATAACATCGAGGAGTATACTTAAGATGGACAGCTTACTGAAGATTCCATTATTTTTACTAAGATTGAGAGCTAAGGAGTGTAGAAGTCATTTGGAGTAGAAGAGATCAGCCCGAACTTTCCATCGCAGCGCCATGCGTGGATCATCACCGGGAGCAGGACGGCGGTCCCAGTGCGCCTTGTAGTAGTGATACAGCGACACCGGGTCTGGCCTGCTCGGGTACGGCGGCAGCGACGGAGCTGCACACACCAACAATGCAACTGAGCACACGAGATAACCCTTTAGATGCGATTCAAGTAACCTATTCCTGAGTGTGTTTGTGCCTTACACTGTCTGCAATGCATCAAAATACGCGTCAAATAGCCTATTCCTGAGTGTGTTTATGCCCTACACTGCCTGTAATACATCAAGATACAAGTCATGCAGCCCATTACATGCTCGACACTATCAAACATCGGCTACACAATGACACACGAGTTAATTAGCTCATTAGGTGTGTCACTGCAATGAGATATGATGTGTTATGAATAACACGCAGAAAATAAAAATAACCTACAAACAACCCAATGCAGTAAATAGTTCAGCACCTTAAAAATACAACAACTATTTTCTATACTAGGATTTTAATTTACATCCCTAAAAGTGTCTACGTAGGAAATAATTTACTCTGAACAGCTTTTGGCCCCTCATCCTCGCGACACTTTTTGTTTAGCAATTCCGAAATGGCAAAAATGTAATCATTGGATGCTCACATGTACATGCGGCTTGGAATCTGGCCTTATTGAAAAGCGCTGGAAGCTGTCTAATACACGAGCACAACTATACGCAATGCCTACAACCTTTACATGTACGGAAGACTGTTCCTTAGCATCTCCCCAAGTTTTTACTGAGAATTTTATTATCTTTCAATTCATTCCCAAAATTGATATTTACGATTTTAGATTTTTGCACGAGGCACAAAAATTTCGATCCTAACAGAAGAAAGCCTCCCAAAATCACTACCAGGTGCTGCCCTTATCCTTTCACAATGGAGGAATGATTTTTCTTATCACTTATCGCGCATAGGAATATTTGAATGATGAAGACAAAGCCAGGTGACTTGTTTCCACCTGATAAATAGCAAATTTCAACTGATGAGGTGCACATCAGATTACCCATGGTAAATGAATTCAAGCTACTCATCCATCACGATCTGCGTCACGAGGAGAAATTTGGTTGTGTAATGCATCATTATTTACATACAATCTAGTACCTTCCCTGTTAGATGGAGCTGAACACGTCCATGCTGTTTTAAAAGAGAATGAGACACTCAGCCTAATAATGAACGTTCTCTCAGTGTACACATAATAACGCAATGCCGTTTCAAAGCAATCTAGAGTAATAAGAGTCACACAAATTGACGAAAAGAAGTAATCCATTTCACAAACACTCGTACGTTTTTCTGTCCAGATAGTTGTTTGACTCAGCCAAGCACGAGACCCAAGTCCACAAGCAAAACTATTCTATGGCTCACACACTGCGTGGCCATTACATGCCAGAGTATTTTCATGATGTATTTGAAATTCAACATTGGAGTGTCTGACAATAATGACAGTATTTTCACATTAAATTTGGATAAATTTCTATGACAATATTTTGTAATTGGATACTGTGACACCAATAACAAACAATAAATACTAGGAGAGATATAATAACATAACAAATGTTATAATTTAAGTAAGAGAAGAAATCAAATGAGAATTTAGCCTGCAATACGAGCAAAAGAGAAGGGAGTGTGCGGAGCTGACCTCTCCTGGTGCGCTCCCCGCCGCCGCCGTCGTGCGGTGGCCGCCCCCTGGCGCCCTCTGCTGCCCTGCCGCTTCCTGAGCTGCTCACACCTGGCCCACACAACAATACTCAACACAGTTCATCATAATATAAACGACAGCACGATCCTTTGTGCTCTCAAGCCAAGCACAGAGGATTGCGCTGCCCTGCTGAGTAAAATGGGTCTTGTTGTCATGTAAACAGAAGTTGTAAAAACGAGCCAAAGTTTTTTGTGGCTAAGTTTATAATTAGAATTGATATCCAACTTTAAGTAAAATTCCTGCACTTCTAGCACTATTGACTTCTGTAGAATAGTTGTATTTTCAGCAGCTGCGGGTTTCTGCTCTTGTAAGCAAATTTTGGCCGAACGGGATGCTGCACTTGTTGAACATCATGAAAGTATTTGCAGTTTGCTACTCCCTAAGAGAGTAATACTGAGAGTTCAAACAATGACTATATTCCGCAATGCCTCTTAGGCTGAGAATTAAATCCTTGTCTCCAAGTTCTTCCGCCATATATCATACTTTCAATAATTTGGAAAGCAAAATTTGTACAGGATGTAATCTAGCACCAAGTATATCCTTGGGTTTGCAAATTGCTTAACAAGAAACAGTCAAGCTCCAATTTACTATCCGTTGAACTGTTCTTTAGCAAAACGAAAATTGCTTGTAAGGGTAAATAAATATAGAATAGGTTGCGTTAGGATAGGTCAGATAAGATAGAATTGATAGGGATGGTATACATTAGGATTGTGTGATGCTAGAAGTTTAATTGTAACACAAAATAAAATAAAAAAATTTTCAGAAGTTCAGCAAGTTGGTAAATATCTTCCAGCTTCTGGGGGCAACAGCGTGACACCCCTCCAACAAGAAAACTAACAAATGGTTAATTCAGGAATTTTCAAGATTAATATCGTCAGCAAAACTCAAACCTACACAGAACAGTTATGCAAAGAAATATTCACCCGAAGATGACGAGGCTGCAGTGCGGGCAGAAGAAGCGGACTCAGACACTTCGTCACTGCCATCCGAGTAACCGCTCTCGCCATCATCACCTTCATCATCACCTCGTCTGTAATAGGCGGATCTCATTAGTTTCCACTAAACCTACCTTGCAAGAACAATTAACATAAAACCAAAAACAAACAATAAGGTTAGTAGTGTGTTTATGAGCCTATAATGAGATCACAATATAGAAAACATTTTCACCAGCATAATTCTGTCAGACAAAAAATGCCAAGTCCATTTAACAAGATTTTTCAGGAGAGGTTCAAGAAGGTGGCTCCAACAAGTTGGGGTGTACAAGTTGAAGTTTTTTATTACGTGAAAAGCACCTCCTACCACCACCAATGAACAGTAACTGAAAGTTTAAAGGGTGTCTTGCATCTAAGAGAATCCAAATCTGTTAAAAAATAAAAATTGAAATTTCAAGAGTTGGTGCTTTGATTGTCTGATTGACAGAATTGTGCCATCAACTATAACAACAGTCTCTTGGGGTAACAGCATTTGCTCTCTTAATTTGACTTTTCTCTTATTGGGCATTTTTTCACTCTAGTTTTACAATACTTGTTGGTGTCATTTCTCTGTATTTTACTTTTTCCATTAGCATTTTATTTAGCTTCACTTTGCACTGACTGCCCTTTTCACATCATGTCAGCTTACTTCTTCAATTTGGCCATGTGTCTCATTCTGTGTTCTCCTAGCTCTTGCTCCATGTTTTTCATTTAGGATCTACCTGTCATAGCAATTTATTCTCCAGCAGTTGAGAGCACCCTTTCTTCTCTGGGAGCTTGACCCATTAATTGCAGCATCAAAATACCATCTCCCAAAATTTAAAACTTAGCTTTTGCTAGGTCTTGCAATAGGCTTGGTCTGCACTGTTTCCATGCTTCTGATAGTATTTTTCATCTTTTCAACGTAGATTTCACTCTTGAGCCAGGTTTTGAAAAGGTATGTTTCAAGAATTGAAGAGCAATGCACGATTAATTGAAAATAAAAAATATTTTTACACGGCCAGTGAGATGAAAGTTGCCTCAGAATTCTGAAGGCCATTGAGCCTAACAGCCATATCATGTAACATGTAATTAATGGAACAAGTTTTAATAACGTTGCGTTTGCTCTTGCAAAAGGCAAACTAAAAAGTTTGCATTTCCCTATTTTCCAAATGCCAAATAACTATCTAACACCTAAGCCAGAAATGGAATCTCAGGAAAAAGCATCATTAAGGATATTTAAATGGTTTTTATCACTGACTGTGTTTCATTGGTCTTTTATAAAAGCATTTAGAGATTACAGCTTTTTCTTATTTGCATACCTTAACTAACAGTTCACATATCAAAGCTGTGTGGAAATAAAATACACTGAAACTTTTATATCTGGAGAAAGAAGACTATCAAAAGACTAACAAAAATTTGAAGGCATTGAGGACAGAGCTCATACCCAAAATAAGAATAATACCAATGAATAAGAAAGCAAAGAAAATGCTTTAATCGAAATCATATTTCTTCAAAAACATTTCAATATTGAAAAAGAATGCTTCAACCAATTTGTTGGTCATTCTCAACATTCTGAAAAATACATAAACAAAGTCAAAATATTTTCATCAGTGGAATTTATGAAATAAAAAGAGACAGAAACTACACTAATTGCAGAGGGAAGGCTGATTGCGTATTGTTTAAGATAGGTTTATCTTTTAAAATGAGCATGGATTCTAGAATGCAAAGGTTTATTGTAACGGATGTGGAAGAAATAACTTTAAAATCATCTAACCAAACTGGAAGGTCACAATTCTGCATGAGAGCAAACACCAAATTGGGAAGGGGAAGAGAGTAATTGTTTGGTTCCAAATCTCCTACCGGCATGGTAGAAACGTTCTTTTTCATTACTGAAATGTTTATAAAGAAATGAGATTCCTATTGAAGCAATTTTCTTTGCTCTTTTATTCATTGTTAGACTTAGCAAAAAGCCAAACTTTTACTTATAAGAATGATACCAGCCAAGTGCTAATTTATAAGGTAAACATGTCAAGAGGCTTCTCAAAATATAATTGAACAGGACAACTGCAGGCAGGCCAGTATAAGGAAGTACCAGTGAGTAGAAAATTAAATATAAGTACATGCAGACCATAGAGGAAAAGAGCAACTTCAAACAGCTACAAAAGGAACACAGATTGAGGCCCATGACCAATGGGAAAGACTGACAGCAGACATGATGTAATTAGTATTTATATTGCAATTTATTCAGCACAGAACATTATTAACATGTTCCCCGCGTTTCCGCGGCTTCTAATGGTTGGTTTGGTTGTGTTGTAAGTAGCAAAATTGGGAAATTGATTTTACTGCTCAAATAAATTCATGTGCTTCCTAATAAATGTGAAAAATACAATTGCACTATAACATTTTACCTCGTATGGTAAAAGTTATTCTTTGAAAAGGTTGCAAAACAGATAAAAATGTCACTCATTTATACCGGCACGTAAATGGGCAATTTACCTGTTGTTACACATATGGCCCAATACGCAGGGAGCGTGTTAAGGATGAAACTGGGATAAGGGGAACCAAAATATGGAAATGAAGGCAATTAGTAGTATGGAATGAAAATAAAGAAAATGCTTATAAAATGCAAGAGAACAAATGATGAGTATTAGAATGAAAGAGACTAGCCCAAAAGTCTGCAGTGATTTTCAATGTTATGGGTATGCTGGTGCAAATACTAAAATGCATTTCAAAGCCAACATTGAAAGACATGGTAGAGAACAGTATAAAACAAACCATACCTTTGATAATGCTTGCTGGGATGCCGGAGTGGGGGTTTTAGACTGTCAGTTAAATGTGAGCTGATGAGGCTGGGCTGTGAAAAAGATCGACTTGTAGAGAAAGAGCTGGCAGGCTGACCAGTTTCAGTTTCCGACGACTCAAAACTGAATGAATATTGGTCAGAGGTAGACTGAAATTCATGTGAAGAAGAACACTGATCATAAGCAGATGAGTGTTTGTTGGAGCCTGAGGAATGCTGGCCAGAAGCAGATGAGTACTGGCCAGAAGCAGATGAGTACTGGCCTGAAGCAGATGAGTTTTCGCCAGATGCCAAAGAGTACGGAGTTGAGCTAGAAATGGACTGCTCAACGCTAGCATTACGGTGCTCTTTCAATGCCTTGATGTCATTCTTGATGCACTTCAGCAAATCTGTTGAATGTGAAATTATTTGAGCAAACCCATTTCAGATCATAAACTTTGAACATATGTGCAACTGGATGTACAGGTGGTAAACTTTCTTCACTATACTACTTGGACTGTTGAAAGATTTATCTCTTATGAATCAACCCATAAAATCTGTTTTTGTTTTAGGAATGTGAAGTCCAAGTGGCATGTAAATAAGTTTATTGTGGTTCAACTATACAAAAGTAAAATAGCACCAAGAATGTTAAAGCTTTCACTGAAAATATAGCTGCAAAGTGTATGTCACAGTGAAGTTGCTATTAGAGCAATACATAATTCAAAAACTTAACAGCTTTAAAATGCATGAAAATATCTGAATTATGTTTTATGAATGACATAGTGCACTCATACAACCTGTGACACCAGTTTCATACTTCTTCAAAAAAGATAGCTCTACAACAGCAAAAGCTATGCCTTCACAAAAAAAAACAGAAAAGCTAGTCACTTTTTATAAATGGACTCACCTTTTCTGAAAGATGCAACAATGTGAGGAGGCACTTCTCCATACCCCAAACAACGAAGTTCTTCTCGAACTTCCTCATCAGAGATGCGCAGTCGGTACGGCATGGTCCATTAATGGTAGTAGTAACTTAAATAAAACTCACAAGTAAACTAAGCATGAATGAATATGAGTAAGGAAATTACTAAAAGCTGCACAAGAGACCAGGATAAAGAATGGTATTTTTTCAGAACAACACACTAATCAATTTTTAAAATTTTGATGCTCTTATTATGTTAATAACATCGAAATTAACAACTCTTCTTATTTTTTATATTTTCCAATGCAAATGAGCATTTAACGAGTTATGGCGGTAAGGTAGTTTCCGGTCAACAGTTTACCTCTTTCAAATGGCTAACTTTGTGGCGTTATTGTTGTCCAAGTTGTCGCACAGCTGACTGGATATTGTCATATATTGTTGCCAGATAGCGTATCTCTCTTTATCTGCATTGCTATTTGTTCTGGGTCCCTGACATCATCGCTCCGCCTCCTCTTTTGCGAAACGTATACCGTTACATTAGGTTACGTGACATTAGGTTACGTTACATTGGGTTAGATTAGTTAAGTTAGGTTGGGTTAGATTAGTTAAGTTACGATACCGCTATAACTTGTTAAATACTTATTTACAACGGAAAGTGTATAGAAGAAAAGTTCTTCATTTTTATGTCATTACCATTTTCAAATTTGAAAATCGATTAGTATGTTGTTAAAAAAATTTACCTTAAGAATTTGAACAGTTGCAAAACATGCATAAAAAATACAAGATAAACAAAATTTATACAATTTTTCATTTTGAGAAATCCGAGAAATCCTCATACCAAGAGATATCCAAAAGGTGAACATACCTTGTAAGAAATGAGAAAATTATGTTTAAAACTTTCATAAAATTCTCAAATTTAACAAGCTTGATGATATATTCTTCAGCAGTTAATTTAGCAACAACAGCTTCTAAATGTATTTCACTAAACAAAAACAGTATATTACATTAATTAGAAAAATCAGTCACAAATGCTTAGAATTATCTAGAATTCAGGATCTCAACACATATGAATGCAAATGCAAAGCTACAAAAGGCCAATTACAATCCATCAAATCTTATCATTCATCTAAATTAATTTCCCATTTCAAAAGAAAATTTTACTTTCCAGAATAAATTAACAAGTACTAAAGAAAAAACCTGAAAAAAGACTGTTTAAAGCAATGCAGACACACACATTTTTTTACTAATATATTATAAAATACAAGTTTTAATGAACTGCTTCTTAGACTTTCTGGTATCGTTTGCAAACAGTTTCTTCCAATGTGTCAAATACTCCAGGTATGACTTTATCCTGAGATCCAGCATTGAATGGTTAATATACAGTTTAAGAATTTTGTTACTGTATTTATTTATTTGCTTTCTAAAAAATAATACTATACTACTAAGGCCATTATGACCTTCAAATTTTTAGTAAGCTTGACAGGTACCAGCAGGTGATGGTATGACTGGCAGCACCACTTACATATCTACCTAAATGATAAACCAAGTTTTAGATATAAAATTAGGTACATCGGTCAATATTGAATTTAAGCCTTTCATGGAAATTAAAAATTTTGTTCCAAAGAATCACTAATGGAACACATTTAAAAACGTTTTACATGAATGACATTTTGCTCGCTGATGCGTTATTTTTGATTTATTCATCTTTTAAGTTATATGAATGTCGTATGTAAAAGTGAAGGAATGGACACGTAAATATGCTGTAATACGGTATTAATGTAACGATGGGTGAGGTTAGGGTAGGTTATGGTAGGTCAGTTAAATAAACTAAGCTGAAATATTATAAATCAACCTAAAATAGCTTACCTTAACTAACCCAAACCGAGGCTATTAATTTTCCCCAAGAAGTGGGCGTGTCCCGCCAGAAAAGTGGGTGTCGCTCAACAATGCGGCGACTAAGCAACCGACCATATAATGCTATTCCTATCTGAATGTAATTATTGTTATATTTTAAAAATAACGCATCAGCGAGCAGAATGTCATTTTTGTACAAAGTTTGGTCAACATTGATTTTAGGCCTTTCACAGAAATTGAAAATTCCATTCCTAAGAATCACTACAGGAACACATTTAAAATGGTTTTACACAAATGACATTCTGCTCGCTGATGCGTTATTTTCGAGTTATTCAACTTTGAAGTTATAGGAACGTCGTATATAAAAGTGAAGGAACGGACACATAAATATGCTGTAATACGGTATTAACGTAACGATGGGTGAGGTTAGGGTAGGTTAGTTAAATAAACTAACCTAAAATAACATAAATCAACCTAAAATACCCTACCTTAACTCACCATAACCGAGGGTATTAATTTCCCGCCAAGAAGTGGGGGTGTCCCGCCAGAAAAGTGGGCGTCACCCAACAATGCGGCGACTAAGCAACCGACCATTTAATGTTATTCCTATCTGAACGTAATTATTATTTCTCGAAAATAACACATCAGCGAGCAGAATGTCATTCATGTAAAACGTTTTAAATGTGTTCCTTTAGTGATTCTTTGGAACGAAATTTTTAATTTCCGTGTAAGGCCAAAAATTAATATTGACCCAAAGTTTTTAAATGTGTTCCTTTAGTGATTCTTTGGAACAGAATTTTTAATTTCTGTGAAAGGCTTAAAACCGATATTGAACGGTATATCAATTTGATAGGACGGAGTTTCTATTCAGAAGAAAACTGGCAGCATAGTAAATTCAAAACACGCAGTCTCCAATACCAAGCCTCCAAAACAAAAATGTTTCAGAATAGATTAAATTGTTTTTTACAAGTTAGTACTTATGCCAGGTATTGTAAATTTATGTTTCTTTTATATTGTAACAATTATCGGTAAGTTCTGCGTGCAACGCAACTTTAACAAGAACGAAAGGGCAAAAACCAGGCGACATATCATTTTTAAAAAACTGTATGTCAAAATTAGTACATTTCGGGCCTAGACCCATCTTCAGCTTAACAATCTGAAATGACAATGGTGAAATATTAATAACCTAGATCTATCATTGGCGAAAATAATATGAAATGACAATAGTGAAACAATATGAAATGACAATGGTGAAATAATAAAAACCTATGCTAGAGAAACTGTTGGTCTCACAACAGTGGCACACATAAGAAATGAAAGAAAGGGACAGGGGGATGAGAAAAGGTTCTAACTAACTATGTGAAGAGGTAGAGCGCTCTGCATGTCATTAAGCTGAGGCTTTAATTTATGGATGTAGAGGGACTCCAAAATTCTAAGTTTAACTGAATTACTGGAATAACCTAATATGGAAGTCCCTCTACATCCATCAATTAAAGCCTCAGCTTAATGACATGCAGAGCGCTCACCCTCTTCACATAGTTAGTTAGAACCTTTTCTCATCCCCCTGTCCCTTTCTTTCATTTCTTATGTGTGCCACTGTTGAGAGACCAACAGTTTCTCTAGCATAGGTTTTTATTATTTCACCATTGTCATTTCATATTGTTTCACTATTGTCATTTCATATTATTTTCGCCAATGATAGATCTAGGTTATTGATATTTCACCATTGTCATTTCAGATTGTTAAGCTGAAGATGGGTCTAGGCCCGAAACGTACTAATTTTGACATACAGTTTTTTAAAAATGATATGTCGCCTGGTTTTTGCCCTTTCGTTTTTTTATATTGAATATGTGTTTTACATATATTCAAAATGTGAATTAGAAAGGGGAGTGAATGGTGGAATGGAGAAATAGGAATGGCTGTGAGAAGAAAGCGAGAAGCGTTCGAAAGGTAGCTGCAAAGGGGCGGACAGCAAAATTTCGAAGAGTATAAGGAGAGGAAGAAAGAGGTGCAAAGAATGATAAGGAGAGCAAAGAGCGCAGCGGATGAGGAGTGGGGGAGGAAGTTGGGAGGGGACTTCATGGAGAGAAGGAAGGTTTTCTGGAAGGAAGTGAAGAGGATTAGGAAAGGACAAGTGGAGAGTGAGGCAAGAGTGAAGGATGCAAATGGTAGGCTGCTAGTGGAGGGTTGTGATGTGAGGGAGAGATGGGCAGAGTATTTTGAGGAACTGCTGAACGTGAAAGATGATAGGGTTGTGAGAGTGGTAGCTGTTGGAAGTGATGTTAGAATGCCTGTGTTTGATGGAGTGAATAGAAGTGAAAGGTGCATTGGATATGATGAAAAATGGGAAAGCACCAGGTATGGATGGTTGCACAGTAGAATGTCTAAAGAAAGGAGGAAATGTGGTTGTAGAATGGTTGGTACATTTATTTAATGTGTGTTTTGGGGCTAGTAAAGTGCCGTTAGATTGGAGTAGCACGTGTGTAATTCCATTGTACAAGGGGAAAGGTGACAGGTATGAGTGCAGTTATTCTAGAGGTATAAGTCTACTGAGTGTTGTCGGGAAGCTGTTTGGAAGAGTTTTAATTGGAAGAGTGAGAGTGATGACGGATCGTGTCCTGGCTGAAGAACAATATGGTTTTAGAAGTGGCAGAGGTTGTGTGGATCAAATGTTTGCTGTGAGGCAGGTAATTGAAAACTACTTGGCAAAAGGTAAAGATGTATATTGGGCATTTATGGATCTAGAGAAGGCGTATGACAGAGTGGACCGTGAGGCTCTGTGGCAAGTTGTGAGCTTGTATGAAGTGGGTGGGAGACTGTTGAATGCAATCAAGAGTTTCTACATTGACAGCATAGCATGTGTGAGAGTAGGGAATGAGGTGAGTGAGTGGTTTCCAGTTATGACAGGTGTGAGACAGGGATGNGTGTGATGTCGCCGTGGTTGTTTAATTTGTTTATGGATGGTGTGGTGAGGGAAGTGAATGCCAGAGTGCTGGGAAAAGGTGCGCAGTTGGTGGGACGAAATGGTGTGTATTGGGAAGTGTGTCAGCTGTTGTTTGCAGATGATACAGCGCTTGTGGCAGATTCAGAGGAAAAACTGAGGAGACTGGTTGCAGAGTTTGGTAGAGTGTGCGAAAGGCGTAAACTGAGGATAAATGTGAATAAAAGTAAGGTGATGAAATGTTCAAGAGGTGGAGTGTTTTGAACTTTGGATGTGAGAATGAATGGTGAAGTGTTAGAAGAGGTAGAGCATTTTAGGTACCTCGGGTTGGATGTGGCTGTTAAGGATAGTATGGAAGTAGAAGTGAGACATCGAGTGAGTGAAGGGTGTAAGACATTGGGTGCAATGAGGAAAGTTTTTGAATGCAGGAGTTTGAGTATGAATGCTAAGAGGGAACTGTATGAAAGTTTGATTGTGCCAGTTTTGTTGTATGGAGCAGAGTCCTGGGGTTTGAGAGAAGCTGAGAGGAGGAAGATGGATGTGTTTGAGATGAAGTGTTTGAGGAGCATGTATGGAGCAACAAGAAGAGATAGGATGAGGAATGAGTTGGTTAGGGGGCAGACGGGGGTTATCAAACAGCTGAGCAGGCGAGTGGATGAAAGAGTGCTTGAATGATTTGGGCATGTTGAAAGAATGAATGTTGAGCGGCTGGTGAAAAAGATTTATATGTCAGAAGTGAGTAGTATTAGAGTGCGAGGTAGACCACGGATGTGTTGGATAGATGGGGTGAAGCGTGCTTTGTATGAAAGGGGTCTGACTGTGGATATGGCAAGAGGGATGACTGCAGACAGAAGTGAGTGGAGGCAGTGCATAAGATGGTAATTTTATTTTTGACGCTGTAGTGGGAGCTTGCCCGCGTTGATGGGGTTGACCTGTCCTGTGCGGGGGGAGGGGCTGCACTCAATGAAGGGGTTGGGGTAAACCAGCTATGGCTGTCGGGCCTGACTGTGGAAGGTGGTTGTGTTGGGCTGCTGCTGATCCTGGCAGTTCTGGTGCAGCCAGTGCAGCCTCTCTTGCATCCTAGTGACTAAGAGTGTTGTTTGTGGCCTGCTGTCGGCTACCCTCCCATAGGGAGGAGAGGCCTGGTATATGTATGTATGTTATACTGAAGGCTATCAAAATAATTACATCTCATTTTCAATAACAAGGTTATATATTTGATTGAGGGCTTAACTCGGGAGTTAGCCCCGTTGGTGAAATATTCGATAACTAAACCTCCCACTAGATGGCGCC